>DVQO01001231.1:0-10701 GCA_018231785.1 Danaus gilippus
GGAAACGCGAAATAACCGAACTCCACGCGGGCGAAGCTGCGGGCGGAAAGCTAGTGTTACTATATTAATATTCGTATTACGAATATTAATATAATACACTGTGATTTGTCATTGTTATAATACATATCAATTTGCAGATACCACGTTTTTTTTTGTGTATATTTTTTGGGTGAAATTCCCCGAGAACATTCAGATCCACATAAAAAGTATCACGCCATGACATTTATATCAATTAGCCTTCTCGGTTCGACGGCCATATTTCTTAATCGTGACCCCCATAACTTGACGGGAATCCCAGCTATTTCACACCATTACTTTATACTATTACTGCATTCACTCAATCTGATTTTCATCGAATACATTTAACACTCAAATATAAAAAAATACTATGAAAGAAAAAATATATTATTATGGTTAACTAAAATTAAAGTCGTCAAATCAAACGTAGAACTCAAGAAGCCGCAGAACTTCTGTAATTAGAATTCGTTTTAAATTACAACAAAATAAATTATTCTAAGCTGTAATTTAATTCTGGAAGTTAGAAAATAAATTACAATATCATTTGTCGAAAGGTCAGAGGCTACATACATAACACTGTACGTTTTAAATACAAATTAAAATGTTGCCCAACATACGTCTATCAGATGTCTGAACGGGAAAAGATAAACAGATTTCAAGGAATCTTAACAAAGATATAATCTATAGCCTCTAGTACATTATATGTATGAAAAATTTCAAAACTCTCTTGAGCTGTTTTGTTTTTCAAAGTTATTCATAATATTAATAGTTCTTCCATCAATTACTAATACAGTCATTCCAAAAATATCGAACGCTTCATTAATCGATACACTCCATTCAAGCCATTAAATCGTCTATTATTGTTTTAATCTTATCAGAAAATTACACATCGATATAACCGTAGTTTTATTCTAATTAAATTTCGATTTCAAGTTAAACATCAGTATGTATTTTCCATGCATAAAACAACTTATATTTATACGTTGAGGCCATGTCAGAGATATAACCCAATATTTCCCAAACCTTCCTGTTATACAGACCCAAATCAAACGTATAAACATAATACGCAAACATCTCCATTTGTCTTTATTGTGTTCCCTGACATTTAACAATCCGTCACAAAAATATATCCATACATACGAAATACAAGAACATGTTAAAATCTTAATACTGACGTACGAAAATAAGAACATATGTCAACCTTTTCTGTTAGACGGTGTCTTTATGCAAAAAGGACTCTATGTCTACGGCTTAGAATAGGAATATGCTTAATTGAACGCCTCAAGAAATGTTGCGCCTAATTTGAACACGGAGACAGATGAATGTAAAAATACTGAATGCTGTTTAACGACCAAAACAGTCGTTTGGGATGAGTTGCTTTCAACAGTAAAAAGGTCGATCTATTGTTAGCATCACAGTTTTTCTCTTTGTATGGCTAATAAAATAACGCGTGCACTAATTTCGTTCATCCGAACTGGGAATTGGACCGGATTTGTTGCAAAAACAGGGCAAAAAGGACATGTTTTTATAGTTCAAAGCTTTAGTCTGTGATGGTTTTCGATGTTGACTTCGTTTTGGTTTGTTTATAGAAATATATTTTGTAGCTAACATATTTTTATCCGTATTTATTCGTGACATGAGAATCAAGCTTGATTTTCAATTAAACCCTGAATTTACCTAGAGCTTCCAATCAACTGAATACGTTCAAATAAACCTCTCAATAAGTACCCCGCCAGCCCTAGTTGGGCAATTTGGCAACAAATTCTCTACTATATCAGGTCCAGCAATCCACCTAGATCACCTAGGGCTTTGTCTAAAATATTGACAATATTAAACTCAAATCACATCACATCATCCAGCATTAATTAAAATTATTTATATTACTACACGTAATTACAGTTTAGGAAAGCATCCACGCTATCAAGATACATATTGTTATTCAAACTTAAATCAAAACGAAGCCATTATTAATCTCCATTGGTGTCAAATTACCACAATATTAGACCCTTTTCAAAGTTTATTTGTACGTCACAATTTCTAAACGTAAATAAAATTAAAAAGGACGCCATCAAGTTTTTGAACGGCTGTCAGCCCTAACGGTTCAAAGTCGCCGCCCTGTCGCTGACGATCTCCGGCCTTGTTATTATTGATTATAATAGTTTGCTTAAAACTGAATTATGTCTTAAGTTTTAAACTTAAACAATAGCAATTGTTTTAAATCTGGTTTTGACAGTTCATAGATTTTATATAAAATAATTTCGTCCTATTTATGTAGTAGGCTAAAATGATGGGCAGAAATTATGTTATAAATGAAATTTCCAATCGCCATAGCGCCGTAAAAGCTATTCGAATAATATCCAAAACATTTATAACCGTTCTAATTAGGATTCCTCAGTCATTGCCGGTGACAAATATTCCGCTACATGCTTCCAACGCTATTCGATGTGGAGGAATTTCGTGTTTACAAGACTACGCATCACCTGCTGGAAGTTTTACATTTTTATTAAAATACTAAAAATATTTTACATTCAGTTTTTGGTACATCATCGTGTTTTTTCAACAAATAAATCGTGACCACATCTTGTAGTATACGGTCCCATATAAGGCGATTATTGCTTTTAGTCTCGCTTTCATAGGATCTAAATTTGTGATTTGATAAAGACATAACAGAACCTAATTACAACTTGGATCGAAATTGTCCGCAAAGTATGGAAATCAAAGCGAAACAGATAATGCAAGCTCTTCGATAAACGTTCGCATCTAAATGAACGTTGTACAGGTCATAGTCAGAGGAAATTTGCCTATACCAGTAATTGCAGCCCCGGGCAAACCGGCTACCGTATGTCATTACATAGTAAGAGACTATACCTACCATCAATATCAACCTTTAAATATATAAACCTTGTTTAAACATACAAAAAAGGACTTTATACTACTGTTGATTAAGCTAAAGTTAAAATTATGAAAAATATAATTCACATAAATTTTTTTCGTAAAAGAATCAATGAAATAATGTTACTATTACATAATGTTTATATGTAAGTTACCACCAGTTTAATATGACATTATAAAATCATTGCTACGTCATAATTAATTTGATTAATTTAAAATTACCGATGATTATTTCATTAAAATCAAAATTCGGTGTTTGAATTCAATGGACGTTTGTTTTGTTTGTTATTATAATCGATACGGCTTTAGTGCGCCATTGAATTATAATGTAAGAGGAAATTTATGAAATCAAAGGACTTGTTGCGATTCAAATAAATCAAATAGGTGGAATGTGAATTGAAGGCGCGATAATTTACATACATTAGCGAATCAGTACCATTCACAACATCTTCCTACGTTATGATTATAATTTCGTTTAACTTCGTCAGACTTTAGAATTCGTATTATATTTTACGTCTTACGGTACATCTTCAAATTCTACTTGTGCGACTCGGAATAACCAATCGTGTAAATTAAATTTATATAACAAAAATTACAATCTCTATCTCACAAGTCGCAACCCTAACGCATCGGATGTGGTGGAACAAAAAGATAGGGTGCCGGGTATGTAGTAGTAAAACAAATGTCCTACGTGGATTTAGCTTTGTATAAATTTTAACACCTTACAAATATCAAAACCTTTAACAATAGCTGAAGCACCCCATTGTTAGGGTTGGGAGTTCAACGAACCCTTGTTTGAGAGGTGTGAAGCGGTGTGAACAGTAATTTAAATACACGATAAGGATTATCGTCGGATTATTATTATTAAGTATATTACATTGTTTTAACTGATAACAAATTTACGATTATAACAGCTTTTAAACATGTATTTTTATATTTATGTTTATATGATTTAAACCCATTTTAAATTTATTTAATATCAATTTATATGACTGCTAATAATTTAAACCAATATTAACATTGAGTTTGAATGTAAATACTTAGTTTTATAAATATGTAAAAGCTGAAAAGGAGCTTATCCAAGATCCATGCAATTCAAAAGATAAAATAAAAAGAAGATGAAGAATCCTTTTACAAAAGTTTATTGCGTCCTCTCCGAGAGGACGGGATTAATCCGTTATGCGACTCAAATCAAGCAAGTGCATTAGGATTTACTAATGCAATCCCTTCAGACTCTTAAACCTCAACTTACTCACCGGATTTATTTGTATCAGTCAGACTGACACTTAGTCTAGACTTCCAGAAACATCTAGATTGATTCATACATTTACATTGCATTAGGAGATAGTGTTCATTGTAATATTTCATTCCTTTTTATTTAAACGATTTTATCACTGACTTTTATTTGTTGTTCTGAGTCATCTCGTTTGAGACTTTTATATTTTGTATTTTATTTCTCTTCAGACATTATTATCATCGACACAGTACTTAATATATTTTCAGTGAGTCTTAATATTGTGTGTAATATTTAAATATTCTTTTATTCTCCCTTCAAACAAACCGGCTTGTTACGATCTTCAAAGTATCTGCCGCCTTATTGATTGTCTAGTGGCAAGACTTATTTGTTTAGATTTACATAAAATAAATTTCCTCTCCACAGTATCATTTGTTTAAGCTACTTTGTGTAAAAGCTTTAAAAGATTTTACTTTTCTTGTTTTTCACGTGCTTGCTATACAGCTGATTGTATTGTCGTTACACTTTGTGGTGTAATGAAAAAGTTGACTTTGTTTTCTACTTTATTTTCATCCAATTAGTCTCGACGAAAGCGAAACGTATAAGGAAGTGAGCTTTTGAAACATAAATTATTTTGAAACAAATACATTAGAATTAAAGCGAACAAAATATTAGGTAATCTTATCTTTAAGGTTGTAAAGGACTAATTAAATTCACCCAGATATCATTTCTAGCTACATAATATTGTATGTAACCATTTACAACGATAACGGTCAGGAAGTAAAGGCGAACGAATTCACGTGCGTAGTAACTGAAACATGGATTCCGGAAAGGACTGCCATAACACCAGGTCGAGTTTTTTAACCACCTTAATGGGTACATATTATACATTTATTTTGAATATGAATTAATTTCCCTATACTTAACAATATAATCACTATATATGTATATTGAGCATTTTATTCTGTTTGGATTATATTTTTATTTATATTTGTAATGTCAATGTAAAAAACATTCGTAAATAAAAAGGGATATCAATCAAAAGAGACATTACTGTCGACGATTATCGTGGAATCATGCGGTGCAACCCTTTGTAACTATTTCTATGAGTGCATAGCTGAATAGGTACATAATAATATTTTTAATGTTTTTGTTACAACTACATATATAAGAGCATTACTTTTTCTATCCTCCCCTCATGTACCCTAGGGATGTTCAGAGTTATTGCATGGGATGAGAGAAAAAATCTAAAGATGAAAGTCATGTAACGGTCAGCTTCAATTTCGATTTATAATTCCATGTACAGTATTAGTCTAAACATAATATCATATTCGGTACTTTGTATCTGAAACAATAGAGCTATCAACATTCATTTTATCTCACAGTGTACATCTTAATCACAATACTTTATTTTTATTGATGAATTCAATGTAAGAATGTCTGTTTTTTGCATTTTCTTCTATTATATAAATAACAAAGAACATTAACAATTTACATTTTTCGTTATAAAAAATGCAGCTTCCATCGTTATTGGCAAAGCATTGTTCATTGTATGCAGATTTAGAATCACTTACAATAAAAATTAAAAACAACGCTTTTAGCTTTTGTAACTTTTGTACGCTATAACCTTAAATTCTATATAAAGGTTCTATTTTTGTAAAAACTTAATAAATGCTTCTAATTTCTTCATTATCATTTAAATGTGCACTGAATAGGAAACCTATAAATATCACGAAAACGTTCATTGAACACTTTTCTCTTCGGTCAATACATTTAGATTCTTATCAAAATGAACAATGTTGAGACTAACGTTCAATCTTTAAGTTTCTTCCTTAATAATTTCGGATGTGCTGTTTTAAATTGACTCTTATGTCGTGTGTATAAGGTGGTGGGTGTTGTATTAAATAAGTTTGTTTTAATCTGTATGCGTACAGTGTTCGCCTCGCTTGATTGGCCCTACGCTCGTGGAAGGGTGACAGCATGAAGATTTGCCTTCTATCGTTATGGTCGGATGACTTGATTCTAATTTAATTTCAGTCTTTAAACGCATATTACGTTATTTTCAATAAGCTTTATGAACCCTGTTAAAATGTCTTCCCGGCGACATTTTATCTAAATTGAAGTCTCAACTGTCAATTGTTAATTAAAATAGAAAATAAAAGGGATTTTGGGAAGATAAACATTTTGAAATAATTACTTTAAAGGACGGTTACCTTTATAATAATATTCGTTTCGTCTATAATTTTGATGTTAGTAAAAGTTTCTAATATTCAATATTGCTCTAGTTGTGCGAGAGTCTAATAATGACAGTTCTAAAAGCTTTATATTAATTGTCCTTCACGTTTTTGATTAATCGTAATATTAGTCTGTATTTGTACAGCACCCTGATTCTGAATTGTGTAGGACGTTCAGACACCGTGATTTAATTCTTGCCCTCCTGCTGCGAGGACAATATCATCCCATTCAAATTAATGTTTACGTATTGTCATCTGACAGACAAACATTTGTTTCAATGCTGTCCTATTTATTGAAAGCTATTTTCAAAATATCTCATTAATCATAACTTCAATTTCATTTTCCGCAAAAGGTCTTTAATCATAAATTCAAAGATTCGAATTGAAATAACTTTTAGATCACTCTCCTAATGGAATTCAAATCCTGTGTGTATTAAAGTACGACGAGATTTCGTTTGTGTCTACCGAAATACGAGTTGCGTAAGAAACAATTAATTGTCGATTTTATTGTCATCCAAGAAGTATTGGAGAAGTTAAAACCAATACTTTCTCTCAGATTGATCTTTTTCTATCTGACGTTTTCACTTCGTAACTCTTAAATGGCGTAGAAATAATTAACTACAGAACAATGTAACGGCAGTGTCAGAGACAAACTAATGACTGTCAATATCGCCATAGTAACGACTCTATGGATCAACCTTTTGGAACAAATGGTTGGAGACACAATTAACCGGCGCTTTGACGCTTATTTCGCTTCTAACAGAGATCACAATACTTTGATCCTGGACCCAGGGTGTGTGATTCATCTCAGAAGCAATATCCACTGATTCTTTAGTACGATTCCTTTATGAGCGTAAGTTGACTCTAGTTTCTACGAAAAAGGAAATTTGCTTACCGTTGTTTGAATAGATTCTGTAGGGATAAGTGGGGTGATTTCGCTTTGATATCGTTTTTATTTGCTGGTCTTATTCCGAGATTTATATTAAACGACTTTTGACTTAACCCCACTATACAACTAACTTATCGTGAATTTACAGTATTTTTTTAGGTAAAAAGACAATGTTAGAGAGAAAATACTAAAATAATACAATTGTCTATGGAATTGTTATTATTGAATGATGTCATGTTTGATTGATTGTACTTAAATTAATATAGCTTTGATCGATCGATGAAAAATTTATATCAATTATAAAGTAAAGTAACAACTGTTATGTCTAAGTAAATAACCAGTTAAAACCATATAGGTACATATCAACGATAGTTTTGTCAAACTTGATACGAATTGATAGTGATCTAATTTAAGTGTCGTTTACTGACCGGTAAGCTATCACAATTAATATACACATGTTACACCCGCATGGTACAGTCACATTCACTAAATGGTGTAAAATTTATAGACATCGTAATCATTTACCATCATGACTGTTGATTCTACGGCAATGACTCAATTGTCTTATTGGTTTAGCTACACTTATTAACCTTATACCTAATAACTAAATGTCTTAGTATATGTATACGTGTAAATAGTGTCGAGTTATAAAGATATCCAAAATGAATATCAATGTAATTTTGAATGTTAAACGAAACCTTAAAATATTTGTTGAAAAACTTTGTAGAGGTATGTTGAAATATTTTAATTACTTCGACCTAGTTCTGTCTCTGCGTCAAATGTAATTTTTTCCATCCCACGGAAATAGAAGCTCCATATTTTTATTTATACCTATCATAAATAGATTGAAATTTATACTGGGGCTGAGACAATAAAAACAAATTGCTTTCCGGACGGTTTTATGAGCCGTCAATACCTAACAAATAAAAGCTACTATAACGCGTCCCGCTAACTTTTCAAACATACGCGTTTCTACAATGGCATAATAATCAGCAACACAAAGCTGGGTAGTTTCCGTAAGAGAGCAATTTTGAACTGTCAACCTCAAACTCTCACAACGGCATTTGGCAACCAAACTGTAATGGCACAATAAATAGTTTGCAGCCCTTATCCATCTGTCACTTAACTAGTAAAATATACAGACGTCATTCAGAGGACTGCGTTGAAAAATCGCAGCTCGGATCGGCTGTGCACCCCGGCTAGCGACAATGGGAATTGTTTCGAGTTAATTCACACCTAGAACAAATAGTTTTAAAGTCCATTTTGAATTGTAATGCTCAATGAATAAATTTAAATATTTGTTAACTTAAAATGTAACCCGTGTTGCCGGAAATACAGTCTAAATTGCACGGCTGAACATTTGTTTCTTGGGAGTCGTTATATTATTGTAATATGACCTCTATTACGTAAACATTAAAGTGCATTTGAGTCGCGTCGTACGACAACCCTACCCGAGGGTTATTTAACTTTGAAGTTGTTCAAAAGACCCTCGATTTTGGATTCTGGTGGATTTCTTTTGGATTAAAGACCTCATGAATTTAATGATAATGCATCGAGGGTTGTCGCAGGTCACGCGTCAACATTTTAATAATGAACACTCCATGTGCAGTTGCATATATATTTTATTATAAATCATAATTTAGCTTATTACTGACAATATTATAGTTATTATACATATATTCAACGACTAATCTATACGGTAATGATTTTAATATATACAACTTGTTTCCAATACGTATAGCGTCATCTCAAACTGAAACGTTGTTCTGCAAACACCCCTTATTATAATAATGAAAACAAACTTACAAAGTAAATATTAATTTAATGATACTATTTATACTTTTTTAATTATTATTGGTTCTCTTTGATGTTGTAGCTGTTTGCTTTTTGTTTTTAATTAACATCCCATATGGGGCTGAAATGTATGTAATTAAATAATTATCAACGGTTCTTTATTTTTGTGAGGAAATTGTGTATCTTTTATTTTATTGTATATATTATATAACTATACTTTTGCCAAGGTTTTGTTCATATGTTGATCTAAACAGATTTGACTGTTTTTGCATAATTGAGTACAGAACACACATACATATAATCCTCTTTATAATATTAGTGTGTTGTCTAATGAAATTCCTTACAATACAAGTCGTGATCTCGGATTCGTATTATTACAAGAGTTCCTATTACAATAGGTCCTAGGTCAAGGTATTATTTCTGGGTTAGTAAATGTATATCATGTATGGAAGGTTTGTTTAGGCTTTGTTCCAAAGGGTGATTGGAATGATAATTTATTCTTTGTCATCAATACCCCTACCTTCTATTCGTTTGATTTTAAGGTTCATTGAACTTTAAAACTTACTAAGCGGTTTTCAAAAGCATTTTACAAAAGGCCTTTTAAAGTGTTGAATTCTACATTTACAATTTTTATGGTGACAATATTTAGATCACAGATATTTCGGTGTGTTTTAAATTCTTTTTATAGTGATTAATAGAGATTTAATGTGTTACCTCAGTTTCAAGTTAGATTGGTCTTTTGGAGATAATTTGATTACTTATTGGGTATAAATGTACGTTTCTTAGTTAAAGTTAACTTACTTTACCAAAAAATCTATTATTTTCGTGTATTGTATAAATTTCGTAAAAGAAATTAGAAATTTTTTCACGATATTAACTTACCATAGGATTGTATATATATATATACATAGTTCTTCTGTGAGTTTGTATGTCACTGAACTTCTCTGAAATGATTGGACCGATTTTTATTAATTTTTTTGTGTGTTTTCAAGAGGATCTGGGAATTGTTTATATTCACAATTTATATATATTGTATTTTGTACAAATTGATATTATTATTTGAACATTTAAATATATACGATGAAATATTTCTTATCCGTCTGCCAAAAGGAGGATTATTATTTATATAGATGTTTTAAAATAATTATAAAGTTCCTTTTAGCATTTCTATGGCCTTAAAATATCTAATCTAATTTGGATTCAAATTGTGTAGAAATTAGATATAGAATTAAGGGGAGTCCAAGTAAATCTTGTATGCAAATCTTATGACACCGCGCAAAGTACAAGATTATGAATTTAATAAAATTATATATTATACAGTTCGTAAAAGGCAACATAAGTTAAGGTTCAAAGTAGCTGTTTGTAACAAACTTTTTGACGGTGTTAGTTAGAGAGTTCCCAAAAATTTTATTTGATAGTATCTAAATTGATGATTAAATCAAATATTCTACTAATATCGTAATTTTTATAATACGTATGTCGATGTGTTTGTTCCTCAAATAATCAAAAGGTTCTAAACCGATTTTGATTAAATTTTGTATATATACAGTAAATTCCTAAATAGATGAGCTGGATAGCGAACTTCGAAGCGAGCGAAGTTGGGCTTAAAACCTAGTATATCATAATTAAGTTGTATTATA
>DVQO01001232.1:0-10701 GCA_018231785.1 Danaus gilippus
TTTTCTGGTGTGTGAGGAAATTTTGTTGTCAATGACCGATGTAAAACACGTGCCATATATGTTATGCAAAATGGTAGCAGTTCCATAGAATTTGTGATTTTCTCTAAGAACATTGTCACGACTGTTTTCAGTTGCGTCAATGCTTTTTCGAGTCTTGTTTTGACTTCTGGGTAATTCAATGCTTCATCTTGACTTACTATATACGGTAATTTCCTGTAAATTTGTATTTAAATAATACAGGAATCATACTTATACTATATGGTATAATATTAAATATTTTATAATAAGAATGCTTACGATATTTGTCCAGTTTTCATTTCAGTTTCATTCCTCCAAGCTTTATATATTTCAACGGGCCCAGTTTCTATGTTTAAATCTTTATCGTTGATAATTTTCTCCACCAGAGGACCTATGACCGTTTGAAGGCTGTTCAAACCCGACAGTTGCCTTGAGAGACTCACCGCCATTTTCAACACTAATGGGGTAGACGCTATTATATCGAACGGCTTCATAACTTTGCAACTTATTTCTTCTTCTAATGTAAACCTAAACAGCTTCAAAAGCAAGTACTCATCTCTCGCGTACGCACCAAAATTATAAAGACTTAATACTACATTCTGAAGGAACGAATTGGTTTTATTTTGGGGTATGCAGAAAAGTAGTTTGGATAAATATGTCGGATTTGTTTGTAACTCGTAGAACAAATGTTGATATCCATCTAGCAGTCTTTTACTTTCTTTTGTTAGTGATTTTAAACCTTTAACAGCCGTGTTTACAGCTAACATAGTGCCTCTCCCATCTGCTTGCATAACTTTTGATTGGTGATGTAATATATTATTTAATTTGAGACCATGAGCGGCGACCTCTTGTAACGCGATACGGTTTTGTACCAACAACCCTATTTTTAAGTCCATATCGTCGATTTGCTTCGAGAGTTCTTGATTTTTTCGTATAGACTGAACAACGTCGGATTTAAGGGTTTGTAACTCCATTTCTCTGTCGTAATCTTCTGTTGTGAAGTCTAATACCGGAATGAATTTTTTTAGAACCCTGAGGGGAGGATTTGGAGAGTGGAATAGAGATATGAAAGCATTACGCGCCCTGCGCCCTCTCCATAAAGCTTGAATCTTTATTATTTTTTGTTCCTGTAAAATGTAAATTGTACATATTAAAACATGATATATATTACTGCGTCAAAAAAATAGCAATATTAATAACTTACCTGTACTTTATACCAAGCCCAAGGATTCCTTTTCCTCTCACGTAAAAGTTTAGCTTCGATTGCTTTCATTTTTATCAACGTACCATATTTTCTATTAACGACAATCTGTCTCCACCAAGATTGGATCTTTATTATTGAATCAACATTGTCTTTAAAAAATAGCAGTCGATTAACTGATTGTCTTATCAAGAATCCTTTGCAGTGGGCTTGAAATCTAGTGATTGTTTTCTCTAATTCTCGGAGTCTGTAGGAATTAATGTGATGTTTATTTGTCTTGTCTACGATGGCTTTAACATCTTTTTTGGAAAGATATCTTGAGTATGGAACAAAGTCTTTGGGCGTACTCCAGCTATATGTATAAGATTCGACGTCTATGTATACCGTGTTACTGGCTTCGGTATGACAAACTATCCAGGGACAAATATGGTGGCCTTTCTTTTTCAGTGCTTTAGAAAACATTTGAAAATAAACTTCTTTGCAGGAACTCTCTACCACGTCAGAGCAGGATAGTTGCTGTGAGTTTAATGCTTTCCAGAAATCATTTATATCATTCTTGACTATAGCCAAGTTTAATTGAATGATCTCCTCTGTCAGTTCCTTAACCTTCTTGGATTCGGTGTTAACGTCGTCAATAGCTCCAACAATGTCTTCCAACCATAGATTTTCTGACTCCTTCTGTAGCAATCTTTTCTTCAATGTTCTCATGTATAATGGATATTCCTCCCTATGCAAAGATGAGGGTAGTTTGAGACAGGAACTTTTTAGTAAAGTTATTAAAGCTTCGGAATTTTCATCGGCCACAGCTTTATTGATCTGATCGATAATTTCAATCACTGAAATTGATATAAAAAATTATATAATACAAGTATAAATAAGAAAATTGTTAATTATTTTATTGATTTCTTGTTATACTATAAATTATAAATACTTACATTCATCATTATTGTCATCCTTCATGTTGACCATATCAAGTGTATCTTTAATATCTTCAAGTGTTAGTAGCGGACAATCACACTGCTCTTTAACTTTAACCTGCAGAGCACTTATCAAAGCGGACAAGTAACGTCGTCTACAATGTGGCCGGAGTCCCTCTAAGTTAATTTGTTTCGAATTAAGTGCATTCCAAACAGCTACCTCGTTACCTCTCTCAACAGCTTCAGACACAGCCGCTACGTCATTCAGATATAAAGCCGTTGCCGCAATTTCACTCTCATTAAGATTCTTATCCAATTCACACTTTTCCAATCTCATTTCTTCGAATAACAGCGGTGCAGCATACTTTTCTATTTTAAAACTAAGTCCGAGCTTTGGACTTGTAAGAGCTTCATATAGATCATCAGGAGTACCTTCATCTAATGCTTTATTCACTTGGACAATCGCTTCTTTGTGTTCCAAATGTTCTTTTGATTTGATATTTCCATCGTTTATAATGTTTTGGAAAATTTTGTGCCAATTCGTGATACTTTCCACATCTACGTCCTTACAACTCTCTATGATGTTTAGAACGACGTCACAGTAGAAATCTATGTTACCGCTGTTATAATTTTTAATTTTCACCCACTCCTCAGTAAATATCTTGTGGAGTTTGTTAATGTCATTACTTCTACATGCAGCACAAAGCGTTTTCCAGAGGTGTTTATAATTTGTGGCCGTTATATGACCTTGAATTTCAACCAGTGTGAGTAATTCATCATAGTCTTCAGGAGCATAACTACCATTCAGTGAGTGGTTGTGTGCAACTTCTATCTTTTCACGTTTCGCCGCTTTTAAAACCTCTTTATATTCATCAATAAGGTAATTCTGAATATATTTAATTTTCAAATTTGGATTTAGCAATGCACAAGTTATGGATTTCTCCGAGTCAAGTAAGTTATTAAGTTCAATCAAAGCATTCTGAGAGCTGGCGTTTTCATTTGTATTGTTGTTATTTGATAAAATACCACTAATTTTATGAAACATTGGCAATGGATGCTTACACTTTTGTAAGTCTTTTGAAACAGAGTCCAATTGTTCATCTGAAATAAAAAATGTTACACTGTGCAATTTATTCAGTTTTTTATTAAGAATCCGACATCAAAATTTTAGCAACATATGAAATTTAATTTATATTCCAAGGTATTACTAAATACAGTTCAATTTTAATTGTTTATTTTTTACATTCTTAATCTTACCTGTAAAGACTGCTTTGCCAAAAACATCATGTATTAATGGTGCCTTTCCGAGTTTAAACAAATGTGAGCTCAATGCATGCAAACAGTAAATAACTTTTGGCATGTTTTTGTTATCATATACATCTGTAGTTTCAGGTTGAAATGTCTGAAATATAAATGTTAATATATGTTTAATAAAAACAGAATACACATATTATTTAATAGCCAAATAATTGCATTTCACTACTATTCTTAATCAAAGCAATGTTATATTATTCCAGTTCATTTTGAATTATCCATAGATAAAGTTGATAAGGATTTGATTTGCTGTTTTATTATAAATAAATCATTGCCTTTTAATAGTTTAAAATTCATTCCTACAGCCTTAATAAAAAATGATTTAGTATTCTTATATTATTGAATTTATTTATATTCTTTTTATTTATTGTTGTATATTTTTCAATAATTTATAATATTTACTTACCACAGGCAATTCTGTCTTTTTTAAGACTTGTAGAAATTTATTTATATTGTCTGTATGTTTAAATTGCAAGCCCATCATCTGAAAACATGTATTTATATAGATTTGACTTGGATTCAATATAAGTGATGTCCAAACAAACAATGAGTTAATTCAAAGTATAAAATTAATTTATAAGAATATTAATATGCAATATATTCTTAAGGTTTCAGCCAATATTCAAGATACGTTTTATTGAAAAAACATGAAGAAAATATTTGCCTTGTAACGTCGTTGGTCAATGTCATAAATCTTGTTTAAGGGTAACAGGTCCGGTGCTATAAAATTGCCAAGTTTCGCTAAATAAACTCCATTACGTAAATTCTCTTCGAACTCAACCGCTGCCGGAAGTTCCTCCCTAAGACATGATTCCATCCATAATTTAGCTTCCTCCAAACGGCACAGATATTCATAAGCAATTGTTCTCTGGCGGATAACATCCATCTCCTGGGCAGTTTTTCGGACATCTGCATTGTCTTTAAAATAATAAATGGTTGAAGTATGGTTTATATTACTTAAAAATTGAAAATCTCGAACAAAGAAACTAATTGTTACCGTCGTCTATTTTTCCAATTAGTATGTCTTTTCCCATGGTGTTAAATTGGTAGTCCTTAAGAAGTCTTACACCTTAAACCATTACTTAATTTAAAACAATCACGAAAGAGAATATGTATTTGAAAAACATCACACAATTATTTCAAGTTTCAGTTCAAAATATTAGTCCGTTGAATTGAAGTGTTGACTGTTGTTGTTCACAGATAAATGATAACGACATACGAGTCAGAGACAGGAATTCTATAAATTTAAATATTGGTTTAACACTGAATCAGTGCTTTCTTGTTGTATTAAGCAACGTTAAAAAAAAAACAAAGTTTGTTTTTAGTTTTCGTTTATTTAAAATATCTATACGCTGGTCTTACTAGTTCTTTAAATTACTTTGTTTACCCCTTGAACAATTTCTGAAGACAAATACTATATGAAATATTAATGGGATGATTAATGATGCATTATTATTTAAATTTATTCATTGTAACCAATAATAGGTACGTGTAAAATACAGAAGTAGGAAAGTAGAGACAGACATATTCTTTTTTTTTTTGTTTTGTTATCATATATTTTTTGCTTATATAATTATTATCAATATCAATTATAAAAAGTTATTTTAATGATTCCAAAATACCTATTGTTATAGATATAAGAAGAAAAGTTTGGATTTTATTAAAACCTTAATCATTACTTAGGTACCTATAAGTTTTTTTTAACTTTACATAGACATATTGATTTATTATTTTATTTTGAAATTGGAACTCATTTTAATTCCTCTATAAAAATGACGTTACCATTAGAATGTGAATCTTTTATGTTTTATTCAAATTATTTAACGAATCCAACTAAATATAAAAAAGATGGAAGAGGAAAATGGAGATGAATTCTTAATTCCACAGACTGATAAGGAAAATGTAGATGAATTCTTCATAATTCCAAAGATTGAAAATCCTCCAATTTGTAAATGTTTTCTAAGTGACAACAGTGATTTGACTCAATCTGTGAGTGAAGAAATACAAATACCTGAGCGGAAAGAGCAAGTCTTGAGTACTGTTAGCCGAACCGAGAACTATTTAAGAGAACGTCGAATACCAGAACTAATTCGCTTCTTGTTTACACAAGTTATATCTCATGCTCCTCATAAGCCATTAGCCTTTTTAGAAAAACTACTAGATGATTGTATGCTTTTTCGAGCTGGTTTAGGCGTGGCCCCAGTTTTATACGAAAAGAGGTAAATTTTTCTGTAGTTACATTGATTTTAAAAATACCTCTGTTTTAATAACAAATGTTCTTTCACAACTTAAAAAGAGACTTAATAATTAAATCTTTATCGGTAAAGGCACCTTGAGGCTGTTATTAGGAGTTTTGATCCTGGACAAAGGGGCTGGTTAAGTGCTGGACAAGTTCGCCGTCTTTATACTACATTAGGTTTCACGTCTGAAGAGTATCATGATGATAGGATATATTGTGATGAATTACTAAATAATCTCATACGAGTACAAGAACAAGATTTATTTCAACTTTTAGCAGCTGGAATTTCAAAGCCTGAATGAAATAAATATAAAATATGGCCTGAATGTTTTAAAACTCAATATTATCATGTCATTGAATATAATCCACTGAGAATAAGTACCAGTTTTTTTATTCATTTCACTTCTATAACTGTCTCATATCTGTTGATATTTTTAGAATTAAGAACATCTTGGAATTAGTCTTCTCGTATTAATAACAAGCTCCTTATTTTTCAATTTTTATGGGACGAAATATATATACAAAAAGAAAACGAACCAAAAATGTTGATAAATATTTTTATTTTTTTTATGAACACCTTTCCAATTAATATCGTATACATTAAGTTAAAATAAGCCTAGGCATAAGTTTACTTTGAGGATATTATAATAAAGTTCCGTATTGCTCCACTTTCATGTAAAATATTTGAATGTCAAAATTTTCTTAATTATATTTTGATAAAAATAATTATAAATCGCAGTAAATAAAGCTAAAGCAACATCCTTTCGAAATTAACATCTAGGACTAAATAGAACAATTATGTTATTATTTATTTTAAAAGATTATTTCTTATTGAAAATTACAAGAAATTACCTTAAAAAAACTTTGCATACAATTTGAAATTAGTTAAAAAAAAATAGAAAAAAAAATATATGAACGCAGTACCTATACTGAACCTGCAGCTATACAGTAAATACCTAAGTTTCATTAAAGATAAATTAATAGTAATCTTCTTATAAATAAATTATAATATTTATTTGTTAAATTACAATATTGATTATATTAAAGATTTTTCTAATTAAATTGTTACTGATCGAAGAAAATTAATAATTATTTTAAGAATAATCACCTATTCAAAAATTATTAGGTTCATTATTATAGTTGACATTTACTATCAGTAATTGTGTGCCTATTGAAAGGGCCAATAGAAAGAAGTTGTGATATGTCAAAGTGTCAAAAATGTGTACACCGGAGTTTAAAATATAATAGTAGTAATTTACTAAAATAGTTTAATATTCCTAAAACGAGATGTTTTTGTTGGGATTGATCGTACATATAGTTTTTTTGTTTTCGATTTTTGATATTTATTTTAAATCTCCTATTGTAAGTCATGTAAAACCTTATCAACCTATTTACGAAGCTCCGGCTGACCGTCTAGTATTATTTGTTGTTGATGGCTTAAGAGCAGAATCTTTTCTAAATTATACAACGATGCCATATCTTCGGTACGTAATCTATCATATTTGGTAACAAAATCAATTTCAATAGATTTTAATATTAGTACTGATTTTATAGATCGGTCGCAAATAATAACGGTCTGTGGGGTATATCGCGTACCAGGGTACCAACAGAGTCCCGACCAGGACATGTAGCTATATTAGCAGGATTCTATGAAGACCCCTCAGCTGTTGCAAAAGGATGGAAACAAAATCCTGTTGATTTCGATTCAGTGCTCAATCAAAGTGCTTATAGTTGGTGCTGGGGCACATATGACATATTAGAAATATTTGCTAAGGATGACTTAAGTGGGCACATATATACTGAAAAAATGGATCCTTACGATGAAACATACAGCCCAAATAGAAATACCACAACTTTAGATAAATGGGTATTTGATAGGGCAAAAAATTTTTTCAATAGACAAAGATTGGATAGTGAAACTTACAAAAAGTTACAACGTGATAAAATTATATTTTTTTTGCATCTGTTAGGAACAGACAGCTCTGGACACATGCATAAACCAAAAACACAGTTAGTACAAATATTTCTTTTGTACTGACTTTAGCATTAGTATATTTTAAAACAGTATTTAATTATATTGTTAAATTCCAGAAACTTTTTAACAACTATCAAATATGTTGATGAGAATATTCAAGAAATTGAACAAATCATAAGGAAATTCTACAAAGATGATGGAAGAACAGTATTTTTAATGACATCTGATCATGGGATGACTGATTGGGGTATTTGAACTTAATTTTAATTATTATACTAAAACTTCAAATATTCAATGAAAAGTGATATTAATATTTTTTTTTTATATTTATCTTGTTATTAATGTACTCATTATTTAGGTTCTCATGGTACAGGGGATGATCATGAAACAGAAACTCCTTATGTATTATGGGGTGCTGGTGTAACACAGATTGCAAGTGAATCAAAACAGTTTGATAATAACTATGAAATGTCTCTTGATAAGAGACATGATATTAATCAGGCTGACCTAACTCCTTTGATGGCTACATTGCTTTCTATTCCAGTTCCCGTTAACTCCATTGTAAGTTGTATTATATTTCTTTTTATGTAATGAATTTTGTTTTATATATTTATTGGTGGTAGAGCCTAGCTGTGGTCAAGTAACAACAGCTTGAACACAGGCTGGCTCAACCGAGAAGTACTACTATCTTACAGAATATTGGCCTAAAGTAGTCATTAATGACTGTGTTGCGCCTGATGAGTAAGAGTGCCGGCAGCCCTTTCCCTGTTCTCGCCTTTTCCTCCCATTTCCTTATTCCTACCCTCCCCTATTCCTCAAAAACTAAGGTTGGCAATACATACACAACAGAGATTTTGCAGATGTCCATGGGTGATGGTGACTGCTGTCCATCAAACAGGCTGTCTGCTTGTTTGCCACCTTTCACAAAAAAATATATATATATTTGTTTATTTACTACATTAAATCTATTTGTTTCAGGGTCAGTTACCAAGTGATCTACTGAACATGACACTTCCAAATAAGGCTAAAGCTATATACAGTAATTGCATACAGATGATATCACAGTACAATAAAAAGAGAATGGATATTGAATCCAGTGCAATATCATACCTCTACCATCCTTATGAACCACTTAGTAGTCAAAAAGTAGAAGAAATACTTCACCTAATGGAAATGTTATTATCTGAAGAAAAATACAATACTCTCATTAGTTTATGTGAAGACATTATGCATTTAAGCTTAAATGGTCTCTCATATTATCACAATTATTATCAGAAGCCATTGTTGATCACTATATCACTATCATTTATGGGCTGGATTATGTTTTTATTGAAAATACTACTAAAACAAAGAATAAATACTCAAGCTGAATATTCAATTGCAAGTAAAAGACTGCTTAGGGCCAATGGAGCAATGGATATAGTTATTAAAACAATTTCTTGTTTTATGGCTATATTAGCCTTTTATTTAATTTATGGTAATACAAATTGCTTTGTAAATAATTGGATGAGTATGAAACATTATTTAACAATATGTTTTTTCTCAGCTCAAAACTTACCAATGCAGTATTATATTTACTTCTTGATGCCAATATTTTTGTGGATGTATGCTGTGACACCAATCAAATTGTGGATGGTAACTTTAAAATCGATTAAGAGTAAAAAGACATTATTGATGTTATGGTTTGAAATCATATGCTATACTTTGGGATCTCTTGCTATGGTAAGTAGAACTTTTTCTTAATAAATCGATTTGTTTAGAAAATAAACTATTAATAATAGCATGTATTGGTTTTAGGGGTTTGCTTTTAGTCAGAGGTGGGTGTTGAGCATCCCTCTACTTGGTATGAGCTTATGGCCATTTTTATCATTAAAACAAAACTCAAGATCCACTTACATTGCATGGGTTGCAGGATGTATAATGCTCAGTGTTTTTTCATTCATGCCAGTAGTGGGTAAAGATGTGTGTATTGAATTAGTGTAAGTTTTTCCATGTAAAATGTAGTAACTAATTCAAGAACACTAATATGCATTATAATATATTATTTTCTCATTAATCTATGCTTGGTTATATAATATGAAAAATAAATATTACATAATGAACTTTTCTTTGCAGAATTGTTGCTGGTTTAATTTGGATAATAGCGGTGAGTTTCTATATATGGAACACATTGATGCCATACTACAACGAAAATAACGAAATTAAACGGGAGGCGATTATGATTGTCATACAAATAACAATTCTGGCAATATCATTGGTGATCATCTATTTACAGTCAAAAAGTTTTATAGAAGAAATGCCAATATCAAGAGTCTTTCAAATATTATGTTGGAACTTTTCTGGTAATTTTTATCCTAATAATATTAATAAAATAATAATTATGTTATATAATTATTAATTTTTTCTTTTTCAGTAATGTTTCCTCTACTGCCACTGTTTTATACAAAGAAATTTATAAATAGACTTCTGGGTATAAACACATCAATTCTTAATTTTTACTTATTATTATCAGTGTCTCATGAGGGCCTTTTTATGGTGACATTAATATTTATTTTGAATTGTTGGATGATTATTGAATATAAACTAATAGATGTGGGGAAAGCAAAGGTACTTTTTAATAATGACTTGAAACTGTATATAATTTTATAAATTTTACATATTAATATAAGGTTGCTTTCTAGATTGAAGATTTAAGTTTTGAAAGTGATGATACAGATAACGAAAGGAACATATCATATATAGAAAGAGGTATCAATAAACAAGATTTCAGAAGGGCTTTCTTTTTTGTATCCTTTTTTATACTACCTTCTGAATAATAAGGAACTTTGATCTAATTTATTACATACTTTGATGTTTTAATTGTTCTATTGTTTCTTGGAGCACATTTTATACATAAAAATAATAATTTTCTTATATATTATACACAGACATTATTTATAATACTAGCTTACTTTGGAACAGGAAACATAGCTTCATTGAATTCATTCGAAGTCAGATGGGTGTTATGTTTCACAACATCTTTTCAGCCATTCATAAT
>DVQO01001233.1:0-10695 GCA_018231785.1 Danaus gilippus
GTATTTATAGTAGAACAGTTTGTCATAACAAAAAACAGGTGAATAGTTTATAAAGTTCTAAGTTATAACATTAATTACCACATATTTTCAAATTAACGGACTAGTTGGATGTTAATCAACACGTTATGCCAAACACGTAACTGTAATATATTCGCACAAATGCGTAACGTATTCCAACAGTAATAATTCAGTACCAAACAAATGCTTTAACGATCCAATGAGTCATGTTTATTAACCTTTTGTTAGTACAATCAGTCACCGTGCTTATAACTCTTTCGTGCACAAAACTCATTTGGCTAATGGCGTTTCCCTAATTGCATATGCAGCAATTATCTATCGGACATGTATTGGACGGAGATAGTTCGAAGCGCCTAGTCTCAGGTGCTTCGCTGCATGTAGCCCCCGTAGTTCGGACCTCAACTACATTATTACTCACACCGGTAATAGAACCAATTGCTACCATTATTGCAAATACTTTGCGCTATTAATATACTATTTATTATAAAATATATTTTGCTATTGTAATTATTTTCCTTGTTTGATTATCTTAATCCATTACAAGTGTAGGACTGTTTTTATTTAAAGCGTTATTGTTATAAATAATTATAACTAACATTAAATGTTTTAGATCATAAAATTATCACAGTAGAAGCGAGTCTTAAATGCTCTAAGATTCTAATAGCTTTCTCTTAGCACTTATGGCCTATTAGACAAGACACCTTCTAATAAATTTCGAATCTGGGCTCCTGCCAGAGCTCGTTCAGTCCTAAGTCTGAGATACGGTGCTACCAATGTGCAAACAACTTGATTACGATAATGCATCGCAGCGAAAACAAGTCAACATTATTGAAGCAAATTAGTACTTGAAATATATGGCGTTGCGTTTTGCACAAACAACACTATTGTTCTAACTGAGTCTATATATAATGATTAAAATCGGAGTAATCATTCCAACCCTATAGTCTGCAACTCTAATTATATATTATTCCTATTAGAGGGGGGTAAAAGGCTTTTTCCACGAATACTGTCTGAGCCTCCAGTGCGGCGCCAGACATTGACTCACATTCTGTCTAGAAATACAGGCAATTTAACTTTCAACTACAGAACTATAATGATCAGACATAAACAAGGGTTCACATAAACCCTAGATTGTTTAGGAGGATCTTTATTTTTTACAACATTACATTCTAATTACCAATTACTTGTTTAAGAATGTTTGAAAGTAAAAACAAAATTGGTACGATATAAAGTATTGATATGGCATAGGCACTTCAAATATATTATAATAAACACTGAAAATATGGTTTAGTATGAATCAGATTTGAAGTGTCGGAATATATGTACAAGTATAATACATATAAAAGTATTTCATATTATTGAGGTCTGTCTGTAATACATAGTTTGATCATTGCGCTGTTTGGATTTAGTTTAAAGAGTATGGGAGTTGTGAAAACAGATTTTGATTTATTTATCTCTTAGTGATGACTGAAAAATAAAGAAAAACTGAATTTACACCGCCGTCATAATTATCTGATATGCGGTTAGTATATAAAACAATTTTAGATACCAGTTAAACATAGAAATAATCGTTTCTACTAATTTAACACTTAACATAACTGAAACCAGCTACAAGCAAGATCTTTTATTCCCCTATTTCTTATCCAAGAGATTCGGGAGGATTTTTCGTAGATGTCATTTAGTGCTAATGTCCGTTGTGGGACGAGTCGCGTACGAATTGCCACATTTACTGGCGCTGTCCGCCTCACAACAAACCTTAAATCCTGTTTTTTGAATGAGCCAATGCATCTTAAGTGAGGAATTGTGACTCCAAATTATCCGCAGATAAATTTGTGGATTGTAATACAAATTCTTGGGTTCCTGAAATTTAAAGGGTGTTTGCACGTTTAACAATGTCTCCATGAATAATATAATATTTTATTTAACGATGCTGGAATATCTTGTATAAAATAGATTTTCAGCACTCGATATTTGCATATTAAGTAGGACTGTTAAACTAAGGCTAAAATAACGTGCTTCAGTTAATTAAGTACCTAGATATAACAAGGATACGATGCATGTTGTCACTATGTGGATCAAAAGCTTATGCTACATGAAGTTAAAAGCTATAATCATGAAAATTTCAAACCGTATAAAATAAACGTTTACTTGCATCATATTGACATAAAATATTTCTTAAATCTGTATATTTAATAAATGGGTGTCTTTTTGGTGAAGCAAACAAAGCGAAAAAGACAATAATATGTCCTAAAAAAAATAAAACTTAAGTCATAGAAACTTGTAGGAAAGAGGAATAAATCTTCATATTACGTCCTAATTTACATATGTGGACACTAAGTAGCTTCATATGTTAAATAGCAGAGGTATTAGGTCCACAGGTCGCTTTGACTAACTTACCAAGAGTAATACCAGTAATGGCCTCATTTGTCGGCCTGCAAACATGTACGTATGCGAGCTCTTTCACGCCTTCATTAAGAGGCAGCCGAGTGTCCGGAAGTTGCGAACTCCTCTCCAATTCAATGGAGGCCGGTGCCAAATCGGCGCACCATTAATTGTTCATATTTGAGATGTTTCGTCCGAGAAACTGTTACTTCAATTTGTTTTCGAATGAAAAGTTCTGTGTTTTAATAGTAACTAGTGTTGTATGGACATATTAAAAGACGTAATTATTTAACATACACTTTTGTTTTAAACATATGAAATACAAGGAAAACATTATTTTATTCAATATTGAACTCACATAAATAAAAGAAAGTCGCAATAGGGTATAAATTTCTTCAGGAATGTGTTACAAAAATTATATCATAAAATCAAAAGTCTTTCTTTACACAAATATTTTTTATGATAGAGTATATTTATAACTGCATATGTATATGTTTTGAGAAAAAACAAGCTTATCATATACGAGTATGTATGTACAGTAGGATCAGGAAATACTTATCACTATGTCCTGTAATTATATTGTCTACTAAATATTTATCATTTTAGTAATGTTTAGATTTATTTTAAAAGGCTTGTATTTGAAATTACATAAATTTTCCTACAGTTTCTTTAATATCTTTTACATAGAGAGTGAAGTAAAAAAAATAAAACACAAACACATGCTATCATTATATAAATATTATACGGTTTCATAAATAGTGAATATTAATTATAAATATAGAACAGTTTTATCACGTCGTTAAAAACGTGTGAAAATCTCTTAAGTGTCATCGTTCTAACGTAATAGTTTGTCAAAGCTTTTAAATTTATCGACAGCCACAAAGTGAGTGCATTGAATTTTACGATCGTGAGTTTATTTCATACATTTGAATTTTATTTGCTTATATAGGCTTTTAATAGCTCAGTTACATCGGATGATTGTGAACATATTGCCTATTGTTTCGAGTAACACTAACGCTATGATTATTTACAAAGTGTTCCCTTTATTTATATGGACGGAAAAAACACATGTTTTTTTATTCAAACTATAATTTAATTAATATTTGTTGAGTTTTTATTCGATCGTTTTGGAAAGTAAAATTAGAAATGTAATTTTACGGTTGTTAACGATGTTACGTCAAGAGCATAATCTACTTACAGTTAATGCAAAACAACCTATTATTGAACCCCGAGGCATTCCTACTCTTGTAATAGTTACACTATTCTAAATGATATGAAACTTGGATGAAATAATTTATTAAATGTTTTGTATACATCTTATTATGGCTATCCGTTATCATATAAAAAGTACTAGTTATAAATATGCATAAGTAAATTAAATTTTATTAATAATGTAATTTATTCTTTAAATATTTTTTATGTACATTAATTGCATTGTAAGTGTTGTCCAGTTGTTTCCACTCAGGCGGCGGCGTGATTCTCGGAAAGTCTACTGTCGATGAACCTCATACAACTATGTCGATTCATGTTAATAAATAAAATTGGTTTTCCCAGTGTTTGTGACGTGTTCAATTTTTCATTCGTGTATTCTAACTTAAGTACTCACTAGTGATCAACGATTTGAAAATGAAACAAAGGGCTGTATAAATGACATAGTTTAAAATGAATATTCCCTTTTAGTTGTACAAAACTTCGAACCTTAAAAAAGTTTATGTTAAAATAGTAATAAAATATGGTGCCTGAACAAGGAAAGCTGAAGTATTACACAGAGATAAATGTGTCTGTGACTGCATTTACATAATCCAAGAGTGGCAGGAGACAAAATAAGTGATGTTATATGAGCGTAACTTCCGGACAGTACTACAAACCTGCAAATTACATGGTTG
This sequence comes from Danaus gilippus, assembly GCA_018231785.1. NCBI lineage: Eukaryota > Metazoa > Arthropoda > Insecta > Lepidoptera > Nymphalidae > Danaus > Danaus gilippus. Next base: position 4,287 of record DVQO01001233.1, read on the forward strand.
AACATGGACTGCATTAGATAGATTACTGTAATCAATGTATGGAAATATTATACGAAATATGTAACTTATATTTATATGATTATAATTCAATTTTCATGATATTACCTTCGTGTTCTCAGTCATAATTGGGTATTAAATAAATATATAAATTTAAACAAAATTTTAATCTGTAAGAATTTCGTAGTAAGAATTTTTCAATGAATTTATCGAATATGAATTACTATCGATTTTTCAAACGTTTACTTTTATGTGTACCTTAAATGAAATAATATATTTTTTTTAAATATAAAACACATAGTAATGCAACCAACTGTATTACTATTCTCTATCTTATTGTTCATTCTGATGGAATTGTATCATTTTAAAATAACACTAAATATATTCTATCTAACTTAAATATTTATGTGATCTATGTTGAATAATTTATAAAGTTTTTTGTCACTTAGTCGTAGATTTCTTGTCTCCATACTTCTAAGTATTCGAACGTTGAAACGAATACATCAATCTTGATCAGAAGTCGCGAGGGACGACACCTGCAATAATACAATATAAGTAAATAGAAATACAGAGTTCAGTTGATTCATGTATTCCACTTTTTTTTAATGTCAGTATTTCAATCAGTATCAGAGACGTTAATACGTTTAAAGCGATACGTATAGTGTTTATTAGAAAGAACGCACGTTATATATTATGCCATAAATAAAGGCTGCTGACAGTTTAACACGCAAATAACCAACATAAATTTAAACAGCTGCTTACAATGATTAAATGTCCGTTTAAATATGAATTTGAATAAAATCGGCATTCATCGGATAAATAATTTAATTAAGTTTGTTAAATCTATTCAAAAGCGGTCCCGTTCAACAAGTAGCTCTCTGTTTCAAAATCCTCAATACTTTTATATAGGAGCGACGTACAAAGTAATGAAGTGGGATTTTCCTGGGTAAGAGAATATTACTTTTTGCATCGGGCGTCAAAGAGTGGCGATCTACTTGAAGATTTTTCTTTCCGCCGATGGTCTCTGAATACGGTACCACAATGCACGGGGTTCAAAAGAGCTTGATGAATTTCCAGCGCTTTGTTTCCACTCGCTCTGCCTCGACAAGGCATTGCTTTTTAATTTAGACTATTTCGCCTCTTCTTTTTACTATGAGTATCCGTTAGTTTTTTAAGTTGATTCATCCGTATGTTTTCATAATATTATAATGGTATTGTGTTTACAAAACAAACACTAAAGAGCAACAGCGGAAAACCAAACATACCTGGTTTGTACTTTGCACTAGCAATTTGCATTTTCGGACTTGTTTTAAAGTTAGATTGTACTAAATTTATTACGTTGATGGGAATTGCGGTACAATAAATAGATTTGTTACTTACTGAGCCAGTACAACTAATATTTATAACGTTTTAAATCATTAATATAATAAATTATGTAAAATATTAATTGAAGACACATATTCAAGATTTATTTATTATAATATGTATTAAGAACTAAGTTACACCAAAACCGCGAACGTTTATTAAAAATTTGAATACGGAATTTCAGATATAATCTTGAGGAAATGACGTAGCCGACGGGGACACCAATATGGAAGGTAACTTTTAAATGGTTTCTTTTTAAATATAAGAGGTGGAGAATAATGTAATTCACTGGTTCAGAGAAGTGTAACAATAAGTTTTTTTGTGTTAATAAAGAAAATAAAACGGTTAATGCGGCTCCAATGAGAATTTTCACCTTGAATGATTTGCACTATATTTTGTAGTATAAGAAGAGTTTAAAAGAAAATAGTTGTATTTAACTTAAACTGAGATATCGGAGCTGGTAACCTATATTTATTATAGGTTACTAATTGGAAAATAATAATTTATTGGATAGTAGCACCAATTTTTTTGTAAATAATGAATGTCATTAGATTTAAAAATGTTGTTTAATATAAAACAAGACTTACAGTGGTGGCCTATTTGTTAAAGGGACCGCTTCTCGTTGCCGAGGGCGCGGGTTCAAACCTGGCAAGTACCAATGTAATTTGACTTTCTGAGAGTATTTAGACACCACTGACATACAGTGAAGGAAAACATCGCGAGGAAACCTGGACTTATTATAGTTTCACAATTATAAGTTTGAAATCACCAACCCGTCTTAAGCAAGCGTGGTGATCAATGCTCAAACCTTTTCCATGTGAGAAAGAGGTCTTTGCTCAGCAGTGGGCCCTAATAGGCTGATGACTAAGACTTACAGTTATTTATGGTTTAACTTATAATAAAACAGCGGTGAAAAAATAATAATAAATTCATTTAAAAGTGCGTGACATGCGTTGTAACATGCGTTTGTTCACATTTAATCAAGTGTTAATGATAAAAAATATGCTTCCGATTAATTCTCGAAACTGGAATGTATCATTAAAAGTATACAATGCTCATTTCTGCAATATACGATAACAGAACCAAATGCATCCCAGTTCAATATGAAAGTAGATAATACGCGCCGACAGTAACAAGGGTTGAAAGCTACTCGCCCAACCGTGAAAATATACGCTGCACCTCGTTTTAACACTTATCATAATATTGAGAAGTCCCCGTTTATTCCTTAGTGATTTACTGCTGGGAAAATTATAAAAATTTTGCTATGGTTCTCATGATGTAAAGGTGGGAAAAGGAGGGCACTTTATATTCAGTATAGTATACCTAGTTAGTATAGTGTAAGCAACTTGAATATTTTGAACAAAATATAAAAAGTGTTTAATTAAACATTTTCCTAAGGTTCTTATCATCTTCTCTGTAGGTATGTTCATGGAAATTAAACTTTTATATCCAAACTGTATTGTTTGTTTCAAAAGATATTGAAAGATAGTTTTATACAAAGTTTTCTTTTTACTTTGTTTTTATTTTTTACATATTGGTTTCAAGTATTAATTTATTTTTCGTTTCTGATATATTTTGCATTCAAAGTTAAAGGTTTTAAATTTCTTAAGTGCATATTAAGAAATATATATTTTCATTTAATATTTAGGAATATATGTATTTTGTATATGTAGATAAGTATCATTGTAGTTATAAAACAGTAGAAAATAATGTTTCAAGCATATGACGTTTATTGAAGCGACTTCATTGATCCAAAACTATATCATTCACTTGAAATTAATCCTATAATGAAGATGTTTGAAAACTAATAAATTATTATCAATCTGATTATTTCATCTCTTGTAAATAACACACCTTCATATACATCACTTCTATTTTCAAACGGAAAAATCCATTCAACGTGATAAGGAATTGTTGTTTTCGTTGAGAGTTCAGCAGGTCTACGTTGTAAAAACAACAAGTTAAATCAATATTTTGAACGCGATGCTCAAAAGATCACCTGAAACGAGTTTTGTTAAACATATTTAGAAACGGTTCCTTGCATATTGTTCATTGTTGGCAGACATGGCCACCCTCGTCAAAGTCACGCCTCATTGACCCGTCCGAATATCGACTGAGAGCCAATTTATATCATATGAATCTTGGATGTTGATGGTGCTGGAGAGTAAACTTATTGATGTTAGTACACTTATTTTCCTTTTGGGTTTGATAGCTGTTATATTATTATGATTGTTATGACATTTCATGAACACAGTTCGAAATTCAATGATTTGTGAATGGGAATAGATTAAACATCCCCAATTAGTCAACTGAATAGGTTTATAATACTCTCGATTTCAAACGCTCTTTATTATGTAATATTTTAAATTGATATAACAACACTGTGTTATTTTAAACAGAAATAATAATATGTTTAACAACTGTTATTTTATAACTTTTTTAAACTAAGGTTGCTTTCTATAAGGCATATGTATGTAGGAATGAAGGATTACAAGTGTGCATAAATACTTTTATTGCAAAAATACATACTAGATTGAAGTGACAAAACAGACGGGTACATATAATACCAAATCCATTACCTGCTATGTTCTTAGAAATATTGAAACAAAGACAGCTTTTTAATTTTGTTATTATGATAAATTAAATCTTATTATATGATGTTTTCAACTTTAAAATATAAAAATATTGAAAATAATCGGTATAACATTAAAAACCGATGTTTAAAATTATTATTATGACAGTGTCACATAGTAAAATCGTGGCTGGTGTTGTTATCGCCAGCAGCGGAAGATTGTTTTACTTGGAGTCTTGCCATAACGACGTAAGGAAGTACAAAGTATAAATACATTTTGCATGCCACTTAACAGTAAATACAATATATCATAGAGCCAGACAGTGCGGTGTAAAACTCTTTGAACTATGGTCGCACTTTTGTCATTCTCAAATTTATGTTTTTTTTAAGTAATACTTTAAGTACCTTCATTTACGAAATGTGCAAAGTTTTTAAATTCACTTGTTAATTTCGACAAACGAATTTGTTTTCAACAATTCGATAAATATTTTACAGTTTCATTCTTTTAACATTATATTAAGCAACGTGTTCAAATTAAGTGTCAATTGAACCGAAGATTACTCAGTTAGTGAAATGAACTGTCATTAATAATTATTAATTTCCAATAAACAGAAACATTCTAACATTTTTCAATGTACATATATTACATAAATATATATACATTGTAGTACAATTACATATAATTGCAACATTGTAAAGAATTGATTATTTATTTTTACAAATATTTTTTATAAAATGCAAATGATATGTATATGTATACAGACCAAACAACAGTTCCTTGTGTCTTTCTATCTTGTGAAAGTATACGATTTCTAAAAAAATTGCAACGTTATAAAACAAAGATTATTCAATAATAATCGAAGAAGAAATCCAATAATTAATTAAAATAGTTACTAAATTTTACAGTTTTAAAATCCATACCAAATGTTAGTGAACAGAAGAATAAAGGAAATAAAATCTATAATGTGTGCTGGGTTCAACGAATCATGGTCAAAAGTTTAAGATATTTACTTAATACAATATAATATTTTGAATTAATTAAAACAATGATGTCTTTTTATAAACCGTGTTTGTGTTAATGAGTTGCTTTAATGATGACGTCAGACATTACTAGGTACGTGATAGCTGATAAACCTCTTGTACGTTGAACGTGGAACTATGGCGAGATAGTGTTGATTACTTAACATATACTATTAAAATTTAAAGTTTAAAGTATATTCATAAAACATCTCATTCAGTCGCCCAAAACTTAATTTTAAGCATACAAAAATATATATATATATAGTCATGGGCAAATATCTCTTATTTATCAATCTAGAATATATTTAGGTTATAAATTTATAAAGTTAATATTAGGACTTGATACTTGATATAAATCAGAAAGAACATTGTTAAGTAAAGTTTAATACACAGTCATAACTTTGTTACGTAATTCGATTATAATTATTATTAGGATGAACTTGTTGGGCCGTGCTGATGCAGGTCTGAGCTAAGCTAAAGTTACTCTGTATCTGCACGTGAGCGAATTGCTTAAACCCAGTGCGCTCGTGCACTCGTTCGAATTCCCGCGCCGTAGCCTTATTTCCGACGTTAATAGAGCTTTGTTCGATGACGTTGCTATACAAAATGTAGAAATTGCTCTCTTATTTTTTCCTTTTAGGATTTTCTTAATTGAAATTCGTATAGATTTGCTCCATGTTCCCGAATATGTACTTTAACGTTACCATTATAACTATTTTGTTTTATATTTCTTAATTAATGTTCATTATTTGACCATATCATTATGAAGTAAGAAATGAATGCTTGCTAATCATGAGCTGGGAAGACATTGAAACTGTAATACTTTAATGATTTATGTAATGATTAATTATTTATGTAATGGAATGTTTGTTATATTGTTAGACAATGTTGAGAAGTTGTTAAGAGGTGGTAGTGTTGCGTTGTGATGCGGAGGGATAGCGACGGCATCAGCGTCGTCGGAGCACCGTCGTCGTCGGAGGCGTGCCCCGGCGGGCCAATGGGGCGCCCCCGCACGCCGCCCCGCCCGCGATCCAACACCCAGCTCGCCAGTAGGTTTGTGTCCTTTTGGCTGACCGCATGACTCCGTATCTCGCTTCGTCGCCGTACTCGTTGTAACTCGAACGGCACGCGCTTCACGAGCTTGCGCCAGGGACTAGTGAACTAGTTAAGGAGCTAAGTTGCGTGCGCTGTGAGGAGACGGTGTGGAGACGCTGCCAGGTACTGTGTCCACGCTGCCGTCCCGCGCCCTTCCCGCGCCACACCGCCACACCGCCTCGCCGCCACCAAGGCGACAGACACGCGCTCCTTATCAATGACTCATCGTATGCCAAAATTCACCCCCTGTTTCCCTGTCTGGTAACCTTGATCATGGGCAAAGTTATAATATGTCATTGTACTCTGGCGTTGGATTCATTCGTAGCTGTTGACATATTGTACCTTTTAAAATAAATCATT
>DVQO01001234.1:0-10695 GCA_018231785.1 Danaus gilippus
AGCAAAGGCCTCTTCTCACATGGAGAAGGTTTAAGCATTAATCACCACGCTTGCTCAAGATGGGTTGGTAATTCCAAACTTATAATTGTGAAATTATAAGTCCAGATTTCCTCATGCTGTTTTTCTTCACTGTCTGTCAATCGTGTCTTATTACTCTTAGATAGTACATATGATTCGGATAAATCACGTTAGTACTTGCCAGAATAGAACCCGCGCCCTTGTGCACGAGAGGCGTGTTTTTAACTACCAGACCACCACTGACTCATAAAACATTAACAAAGAATTATTACCTAGTATGAAAGTAAGCTATTATGGAAATTAATTTTACTTGTCTGTTTGATAAAAATTTAATTAATAAATATGTATATACTTCGAGTTTTATATAGTTGTAGTGAAGGCACAGTTAAATAATTTTCTATATGATAATAAGCTTTAAAAGTGACAACAAAATGCTCTCAAGGTGAAATAGTTCTTTAATTAACTACAGTTTCAGAAATTATTTACCGTGTATAAATATTTATTAAGCGAATATGGAATTATTTACTAATCTGTATTTTCTATATTGCATATATACACAGGTTTGAAGATAACATAACGTTACGTATTTAAAAAACATCGGTACTTCCATAATTCATTTTAAAAGAGGATTCGAAATCGGTGGCATTGGAAATCGGTGGGTGGAAATTGGTGTCTACCAAATGCATACAAGAATGCTGCCATATTATTTCAAAGACTCGGTCACGCTGATGTTTCCTTGTTTTAGCAACCTGCAGCAGAACTGGCATTTTTTGGAGAGTAGTGTCATAGCTTCCTTATCATTTGTAAACTGACTGACCATCATTGGATAGAGCAAGTAAGTGAAGATGTGGAAAATTAGACACACAAATGAAAGTTGTATGGTTAATGGTTATGTTTGTTTAAGATAAAGACGTGTGTGGTGGTTAAGCTAAGTTTATTCAGATAAAATACTTTTTTTTGTAGCGATTTGCTTCTCGATTAAAAATCCTTTGAAAATAATGTTGTTAGTGCCATAAAAGGCAACTTATCTGAACCGCAAAGTCATATATAAAGGCCTAAAGAAGTCTTATCTCAATGGATTTCACTAATTGGGACACAAAAAATGTTTGTTCAACCTTCTGTTAGTACAGTTCCTTGGTCCAAATCAATTGAATCAAACTTTTGTAAAAACTCTCTACTTCCTCTTGCTAAAACTGATGGAACTTTAGTTCATATGATAAAAGAGTAAGCAATATAGCCCGTTTCTTTTCCCACTGAAAATTCACGTCCTGACCCAAGTAATTTTAAGTGACTATTTTTCCTTTATGGTAAGAGAGTCGTACTACTAATTAACAAATACTGAGAACTTTGTGTCTTTTTGTAAGTAAATAAAGTTAGTCGGCTTGATTTTATTCCAGCCATAGGATTAAAGAACTGAGTTGTCTTCTGCTCTGACTTATGTCATCAGTAATTCAGTTATCTGTATTGTCTGTCTTTTATAGCTGATAAAATACTTAAGCCTTGGAAACTTCCCAACGTGGTACACGTACCTAAAAAAAGAAGCCCTGCTACCCAGCTAATAGCCGTTTTATTTCGATTACCTCTATAGGCTTTAAAATTACAGAACTTTTATTAACGAATATATTTTCATATACCTTATAGAAGGATGGATAGTATGGATCCTCCCAGTGATGGATAATATGGATTTCGACAAAAATGGTTAATTTGAATTATAAAATTAATATTGAAAAGATATCTCTTTACTAGGAGAGATGATCATCTCGAAGATTGACAATAATGATTTTGCTAAACTTGGTTGTGCAAAAATATTCGTGTTCTATAACTTTTAGATCCTTTGAGGGAACGTGATCTATATATTAATTGGGATTCACCACAGGGTCCAAGGAAGGAGGAGTGTGTTTTCTGCAATTTATTTTATGCTAAGCATTGTCGAGCTCACATTACTGGGAGTTTTTGATTCTGCAAATAGAAGTATAATTGTGGCTAGGTATGTATGCATCTCTTAAACCAGCGGGGATAAAAATAAAGGTAATAAAGCTGGGAATGGTTTTCTATGTTATTTTAAACCTTTAGATATTGTGCGAGGATTTTATTTTATTAATGTAATAAATAATACAAGCTTTTCTTTTCGTTGTCAAGAGAATTTGGTTCACGATAACTCCAATTTTTGAGATTTCTTGGAATAAACTCGCTTTTGGTAATGCGATATTTAACTTTTTTCGAAGTTTAAATTTGGTGAAATTATTTAAATCCAAGGCTGAAAGAAACTTGGTATCTTTACAAAACTTCGCTATTAATTTGAACCGGGATAGTTTCTTTGTTTTCTCACAGCACAAGTCTAAATGTGTGGGGAATACTGCTGTACCTTTAAAGCTGGTAACTATATACCTAGGGTCACTTCAGAGCTTTCGACTCTATAGAGTCATTCATAATAAAAGTTTAATTTCGAGTATTAGTAAAATCTATCTTGTACATTTTAAGTCCCAATCGTAAAATATATAGCTTTTTGTTATGACATAAAATTTGGAGAGTGTGATTAGGAATTGCACAGTTTACATACTCCATACCTTTTCTACTATTGAACAATTGGAGTCAAGGTGCTTTTATCCTTTCACTGTAGACCTTGCTCGCAGGCGGATGAAGCGATACGCTCGATTCTTTACGCATACATAAGGAATAATAAATGAGGGAATATATATATATATAAACAATTATATCATATATATAAGATATATATGATATAACTGTTTAAAAATTATTTTAATACTTTAAAGTAAATCCCTGTTTATTGGATCAAAAGATCTAGGGTACATTTGATCTCTTCATTTTCCTTTGCATACACTAAGCTTTCCGACGTACGCCTTACCATGCCTTTATATTGATACAGCCACGGTACTGATATTGAGCAAACATAAAATTTATTATTAAGGCTAAAAATATTAATAATATTTATGTGGTTTTGAGTAGGCTAATGAATTTGTGACTGTAATGGTTTTTATAATGTCACTAGTAAAACATGTAATGTGAAAATTATGTTCATTACATAACAAAATTGTTAATATGTAATAATTTTATATAAAAAAATCATAAGGTATGTATTCTTTAGTTTTATAATTTATTTAGGTTATTAAGACCCAATTTCACCAAACAATAAATATATTATAACTTTTTAAGGGCGTTTGATGGACTCATACATATATCCGGTATCCAACTACGCACTAGTGTCTGTTTAAACGTCTAAACAAGTCATTAATATTAATTACTGCTCCAGGGGTCCGTCAAATAACTGGTGGACTGTTCATCTATTTTATTATCGAAATTCAAATGTCAATTCCCATCCATGACTTTTATTTCTTTTTCATATGATGAAAAATGTTGCCCCTGGCTTTTCTTTGATGTAGCAATTTAGGTACTCTTTTTTTCATTTATAACTTAAAAACAATTTATGCAAATAAATTAACACGATTTTGACCGGTTATACCTAGTAAACTGAAAAAAGCTTTTTGTGTTTCAAATCTATATAATCAGTGATATATAAAGTTTGATAGCATTAGCTAACCAGCGACGTATCGAGGGATTGTACAATCAAGGGATAAAGTGTTGCATCACAACAAACATGTTGTGTTAAACGCCGTTACTTCCACTTGGTCATTTTATAACAAGAATGAATATTTTGACAGCGAATTATATTTTGGAAAGTTCGTTAGTAAATGCCTTGTCTAGTCTAATTCAACAAACAGAATATGGTGAAACTGGGTCTAAGTCTAACTATGTATCCGCATGTAATGTCTTATAACATTTATATATCTCTTTCACACTATTAAAATTATAAGAATTCCGACAAAGAATTAAAAACGTTACTGTTCTCTACTGGACTATGTACATTAAGCAATTCAAATGAGTCTCACTATATAGTATTGTTTTCACTTTACGTGTACTGTACTGGACGCAAAGTTGGATTTACTAATACTTCACATATTACTTAACAAACTGTCAGGTTTTTGTATCAGTTGCCGTTTTCCGTGAAGGAAACTAGGTCATTTACTATCTTTTTTTCAGACTCAATATTAAGGAATTCTCTCTCACCTGACCTTTTTATGATCTTTTTGTGTATTTATATAAGCATTAAGAAATTTTTGTACATTTTTATACATTTCATAAACAAACAACAAGTATACATTTTATGCGTTGATTATATCTGATTATAAGTATACATTATATGTGTTGGTCCTAATAAAACTCGAGAATGGATGAACCAATTTAGCTAATTTTGGACTTGAATTATTTGTGTACCTAAATCCAGAAAAGTTTTAAAATGTAGAGAATATATATGAAAAATTTTAACAATTTGAAAGATTATTTTTATGTAGAATGCTAAATCTTAAGTTTTTCCACAAAAAATAAAATCTAAAACTAACCATAACATTGAACATTTGAGAAACAATTAATATGTCGATCCAACCTCTACGTTGATCGATACTCGAGAAAAATAATACAGTCATCGAACTTTGTGAGTGACAATTACCACTACTTGAGCGAGAATTCTCTTCATTTTAGTGATTGAAATTTCAGGTTACAAGCTCTTTTTGTTGATCTTTTTTGATAATGAGCTTTTACAGGTACGTGGGTGAGAACTTTACGATGAAGAATACGATCTGACTTACATAACTCGTCGCATTCATTCAAATTTCCAAAAAGCTCCCTTGATAACAGCTCTGATGACCAGAGATGACCAGATAAATCTAGAAAATAAACATATTGCTCTCCAGAGTTGAACTCTTTAAGGAACGTTCGTTCGTTCTTTGAGTGAATGATAGTACAAATCAATTAAAACAAAATAAAATTGAGCAACTCCGTAGTCGCAGTGCTCTTGTGTTTTTAGAAAAAGATACATTCGACTATGATCTGATGGAATTGGTATCAATAAAAAATTACTCTTTAGTTTTTTTGGTTTGGAAATGATTCGAATCACCTATTGATGAACATTCAGAAATATAACATCTTTTTAATATCTCTCTTCCATTTCTTCATAAAGCATCGCCTCTATGGCCATGTCTGTTATTGAATGTACTCTGTAGAATAAATTGTAAAAGCGTGATCTACCATATGCGCATATTTTAGTTTGATTCGTGGAGAAAATAAGACAAAATGAGGTTGATTGATTAATTTCTGATGAATCGGTCGACCCGAAGTTGCATGCAGTAAGTAGTTCCCAAAGAAAAAGCCCTTGCAAAGTTTTCAACTATATTTCACACTGCATGGTCGAAGAAAAATATTCGAAACGATACCCAAAAGAGTTTATTTACGCACCACAAAACAAAACAAAAGATGTAGTTGATCAGAAGGGTTTATAACTGTGTGTTTATTATTAACAACAAATTTAAACTTTATGAATATCCAGTATTTAAAGAAAACTGTGTTTTGTAAGTTTTTGTATGTAGAAGTTTATGTATTTTATTTATCGATTGATGATCATGATCTCCCTAGTCTAGCTAGCTAGTCGAGCTAGTTACATCATCTAAATTAATGCAATTTATATCTCCCATTGCTCTAGGGTTGTGTAGAAGTAATCGCTCTCAGCGATAGGGTCACCTTTTGTACTTTCAGTCCATTGTGCTCTTCTTTTATGTATATTTTTGTGTTTACAATAAAGAATAATAAAAATACTTGTATACAAAATTCATTAATATCAATTTAGTATTATCAAATATATTAGATTAAAAAACTATATTTTTAAAATAAATAATATTAAAAACTTAGCAAGTACGATTTAGCGGTGTAAAATTTTTGAAGTAATATTCTTACTGAGGTAATAAAAAATAGATATGAAGCATTAGCGTGAGTGGATTAGAAAATACAAATTCAAATTTAATATTTATTATAAATATCGCTTTTAAATTGTGTTTTATTTATTTCAATTATATATTGTGTTTTATTTATTAATAATTATATTTCAATGACATCACTAGAATATTTTATAGAACCATGAAATCATAAAGCTTATAGGTAAAGATTTTAAACGTTTATATTATATATTATCACTGAATTTTTTATAGCGACCAAACCTAAATGAAAACTCCAAGTTTATATGTACGTATACATAGAAATATATTTGTATTGTATATATATGTATTTTGTTTAATTTAATATAACAAGCTTCTATATTATAATCAAAACTTAATACTTTAGTACGAGCAGGGGAAAATCATGTTTCGTGAAGGTAATTAATGTTCATTATTGTTTATAAGTTAAAATTAATGTAACTTCGCCTATAACCCTTCGCTCTGGTCCTTGAACTAAGAGCCACCTGAGCACAAGTTAATGTAATCGATACTTGCAACGTTCTTAGTATTTACTAGGGAGTTGTTTTTAATGAAGCTAATTGTGTTCCATAAAGTTTAATGTTTTAGAAAATTCTCTATATGTTGTTTACAACTGTCAATTATAAGAATGATTTAAACTTGATAAATTAATAAAAATATTATTTTAATTAAGTCTCAATTTAAAAAAAGTACAATAATGAAAAAAAATCTGATGTGGTAGAGCCTAGCTGTGATCAAGTTACTACAGCTCGAACATGGGCTGGCTCGACAGGGGAAGTACTATCCTCTCACAGAAGATCCACGTGAAGAAGTCTTTTATGGCTGGATTTCGTGCAATGAGTGAGAGAACCGGTTGCTTTTTACCTTTTCCCACCCTTTCCTGACATTTCCTTTTTCCCTCCTTTTCTCATCTTTTTTCCCCATTCTCCAATCAAGGGTTGCAACACATAAGCAAATCTATATTGTTGTGGATATCTATGGGCAACGGTACTACCTCCGTCAGATAGGCCGTCAGCACCATTGTTAGCATAAAAAAACCATTACATATTTTTTGTCTTCTACGTCAATAAAGCGAGAAACGGTAAAGATGCAAAAACTTAATTAAAAACTGTACAAATGTGTTAACTTTGTCTTAGAATTTGGTCTTTATTTCACTAAGCTTAATGAAAACTGAGTAATACTTAAACCACTATAGTACAGAGGTACAAAGTAAGAGTACTTTTTTTATTTTAAGGCACCATTGAAGGTTCCTCGCCCTACAATTTATAACAGGACGTTAATATCAATACCAAGGTTGTTTTCAATAAATTTCCATTTCTACGTTACCCGAGTTACTTGATGCTACGAGTCAGGATATAATTACACTAATTTGAATATATCTTATTTGGATTCATTTCTCCGCTTATTATATTTACGAGCACATTCAATTTATATTTATATTAATAAAAAAAACTTAATAAGTCGATAAAAATGTACGGAAGTATTTCCAACTTCAAGCTTATCTTATAAGCTGTATTTGTGTTGCGATGACAAAATATTCTCATAATAAAATTCGAGTTTAAGAAGGCTGGTATAGTATTATGTGCATTTGCGAAAGACATTTCAAAATGCTTCTGAATGCCTGCCATATCCCGGGGCTCGAGCAATGTGTGACTTACAGTGTACAGTTTGCTTGCATCCCCTGAATAAATTGAATGCCGATATCATCTCGGTACTTGCTATGCATACCTCTATATGTTTGGATATACAATGTTTTATCTCTAGCTTATCGGGTAATGAAATCAAATGGTAGCTGGCGGGTAAAAGCGAATTGTATGAGAAAACTTAGACGAAACGGATAACATAATAATAGATATACAAATTTAACATCACATTTGTATACGAAAAACTAATAGCATATGAGAAATGAATGATAAAAAGCAATATAAGAGTAAAGTAGAAATATATCTCTTAATAGAATATGACGGTTTGAAAGCATTTAATATCACGAAGTGGGTTTGTATTATATTTCGTAGCAATATCAATTCTATTATTATATAACTCGAACATTTTTTTCATAAAAATTATTTTTTTATTTACAAATATCAGTAAGAAATATTTTGATAAACAAAACTTATAATTTTCCAGCTTTCAAAATTAAACAAAATTATATTACCAGCACCTGAGTATGATATAGTCAATATGTGCATTTGTTAGTAAAAAATAATGACAGTCAAATAAAATCATTTATTCATAATCAAAATATCTACTTCATGGCGATTTTTAATATCTTTGTGTAATTGCTCTTTCTAATTGTGAACAAGATGTGAATAGATTTATTTTGCGTGATTGTGATATTTGTGGTATCTTATTGAAATAGAGACTTTTCAAAAGCAAGTGTATCTGCGAATTCCCGCCGCCCCCTGTCCATTGTCATCAAGGTAGATCTCCTTGAAAGTAGGAAATCACAACACTACGCCATTGACTGGGGAAATAAGAATTGTTGATCGAAAAAGTTTAATAATATCTTAAAGATTGTATCTAGAAGATGTAGTAGTAAATATCATATCCGGTTGATCTAAAACAGTACCGCTGTCGCAGCAGAAATTTATTAAATCAGATTTTGGTACTTATTGGGAGGTGTGCAGAAAGTAATTGTTGTCGAATTCCTAATAGTTAAGACCATTGGACGTTTGCTTTACTAAGATCCAGATTTTAAGGCTGAATAAAGATGAAACACATACAAAGTAGTAGTTATAATTTACCGGAGTTACATTGCTGTTCTGCTTTTGACAGAACTTTATTAATTTCCTTTCAACCATCTTAATATTTTATTAACAAATTAAATGATAAATACTGTATGAAAGTAAAAAAGTAAAAACTATTATTTAAAGGGAAAATCATCAAATGATGATGATATGGTCAGAGGTGGGTGGAGTCTCACGATCCCTAACGCCTGGAGTGTCTCCTGCGGCTTCTGGGGCGTGAGGAGGGTCGATCTCTCAGGTGTTTCGCATCCTTCTTAGCTGGCATGACTGCTTTGCAGAAGGAGAAAACGCCTTCCCAATTCTTCTGACTCCGCACTATGGCCTGAAGTAAAGCTGGGCGCGAGAGATCACGGCAGCCGATTGCTACCCTAAGAATACATCGGACAGCGAAGCTGGGCACTCCGCCAACGTAATCCGACACCCGTATGTTTCTTTCCACTGAGTTCGAAAGTAGTACCTCTCTAAACTTCCATGACCGGTAAGCACTTGCATCAGCTGGGGGATGAGGATGTCGTGGCGTTTTCCAGTCATTCCTTCAAGAAGGGTCTTACAACTGTGATAGATGCGAGCCCCGCCCTTATCTGAGAAAGTCGTTCCTTCGACTGCACCATGAAATCGAGCTGAAGTTTATTTCGCCACACTGTAATTTGGCGTAGCATCGGAGTTTAGCCCTGACCACAGGCTTCAGTGCGCAAAATGAACAAGTGCACGAGCACCTCTAGGTCCCATGGCGGTTATCCAGAAAGGTAATGCGCTGCGTCCCCGGAGATCCGGCGATACCCATGGATTATCAGAATGGCTACGGTCCTCCGGGGCGCGATCAGCGCGTGAGCTAAGAACCGACTCAGAATTGTCATCCTAGACCACACGATCCCCGATTACAACTTACGGCAAAAATAAAATCATACGCTGTCGATTCTGTATAACTAAGTTTTCAGTATTTATACACTTTATTTTTGCTAAACTCTTTTGGTTCAATATTCAAATAAAACATATAATGTAGTATTTTATTAAGAACTGATAATAATTGATTAAAAGTATACATTAAAGGCTTCAAAATGTTAATTGTTGATGATTTTTCATGAAACACTTTTTGATATAAATGCCTTTCATTTTTTTGTAAAAGTGTCTAGTGTCTAGAATAACCGGAAGGATGGAGTCTTAGTTTGTCTTGTTTCGTTAACAATAAGTTTTAAGGACTCGTCACTTCATTAAAGTTAGCACTGTCTTAATAGTTCATTTTGTTGTAAGTTCTTGGGACTAAATGCCATACTGTAAAATAAGTCAACATTTGTAATGACTACTCTACTTAAAAAAATTATAATAAAACTCTTTTCAAATTCGAATGATTTTGTTATGTTAGGATTTAATAACTTAAGTAGTCAGTTTAAACTTGATCATCAAATAATTTTTCACTTCATTATGTGAAAAAAAAATCATAAATTGTAAATAGTTTTTCCGTTGATAAAATTGATTTTGAAGTACTTAGGCTTAAGAAATATTTGACTGAATATTGCTATGTAAATACGTTATGTATAACGACTTTATATGAAGGTGAAACATAAATATAAATGGAATTTAAATTGATACTGTAAATCCAGAAAACTAGAAGGAATAATATATAACAACAATAAAAGTGGCACATTGTTTGCTTTACGTAAAGAACAAAGCGAGACCACAAAGACAGCTCAGAGTGCAAACTATTTCAAAACAGTTAAATAAATAAGGTGTCTGATCTGTACTACTGAAGATAAATATTGTATTTAAATACAGACCTGACTATTCTCTAATGCTGTTATATAAAAATAACTTACTTAGTCTTTACAACTTAAAAATTATATCCGATTCTTTGTCACATCAACCAAATATATTGTTTTGTTGGTTGGTTAATGAGTAGTTACATAACTTGACAATTGAAGTATTCAGAAAGTATATGACTAACGATCAATGTTTTATAATAAAACTAGAAGACCTGGCGAACTTTCTATCGCCCTATAATCTAGAAATATCTGTTACGTTTTTTTATTTATATTTTTAGAGTTTACCTATTAAGGCCATAAATCTCCGTGTTTTGAAGTGCGACAGAATGATTGATATATTAGTTAGTT
>DVQO01001235.1:0-10672 GCA_018231785.1 Danaus gilippus
AGAGAAGTTCAGTGACATACACACGCACAGAAGAATTATATATATAAAGATATAAAGATTATTACCTGTTCTTTATAATCTTCATCCTCATCGCTATCACAATCTGGTAAAGGATAGATCTTAATTCCCTCTCTCTCAATTTCTTCCATAACCTAAAACAAATTATAATTTTAGATTATAATAATACTAAACATTATAAACGGACCAAAATTATACTAACTCTTGACTTCAAACGCTGAACTTCCTTCTTGGTCAAACAATCGGCTTTAGCGATGACCGGTACTATGTTAACCTTGTTGTGGAGCTGTTTCATGAATTCGATGTCCAGGGGTTTAAGTCTAGGAAAAAAAGATTACGTCGATAAATCACTTCACAATAACACTACAATTTACTTCGTTGTATTATTGGTAATAGAATATTGTGACGTCATTGATAACAAAATAGAAAACAAAATTGTATAAGAGTCGTTTTATAATAAAATTGGAATATCAATAATAATGCAGTAGCTATCCTTAACCTAGTTATCACAGGAAGCCTTAACCCTGTACCAAGGAATGTATATCACAACAGGCTCGCATTATTATCGCGTTCCCGGTTTTTTTATTATTTATGTTTTGTCGTACAAACTTTTAAGTTATTAATACGAAATAATTTTTCACAAATTAATTGTTTTAAAAAAATACAACCAAGCATATGTAATAAAAAGAAATTTACAAAATCATCACATATAATAATAAATCGAAAATTTTATAGCAAACGAAAAGAATTAAAATCAAAGCAAAATTTTATTTAATGACCATATAAAATATGGCTATTATTTTTCCTTACAAATGTCGTGCTTACGCAAATTTTTCATTTTCCTTCCTTTTATTTATGAGCTTGTAATGATTTTACAGGACATTTTAATTTAAGGGAAGATTTATTCAATACCGTATCTTACCGAGCACCTAAATTAAAGTTGATGTGATTTATGTATCACTTATTGAAGTACAAACTTAAAGTCGTATGATCAACTTTTTTTTTCTTATAATGTTATGAAACGCGAAGTAATAGAAACGAAGAAGAAACAAACGCAACCACTTGATTACATTTTTTAAACCTATATTGAAAAAGGTGTTTAAATTTGTTTATATATAATATATATGTCTGTGACATTATGGCTATCAAAGGGATCGTCCGATTTCGATGCCGCTTTATTTCATGAGCTTAATACTGTTCCAGAAGTATAAGAGTATATATATTTCCAAGGCATTTTTGGCATATGTTTAAGTGCCTCACTCATGCCAATATACACTATTAATAAAAAATTAATGTTTTTTTTTTAAACTAAGTAAAATGTATACGTACATTTACCAAAACAAAAAATATTTTTACATACACCGTATAATCTGTTAAATTATTAAATCTTATTAATAAATGTCATATTATAATAACCCATGTCCAAACGGCGATATGAAATAAAAGCAGCAATGTATGCGGTTGTCGACGATATTACGACGATTTAGACCGCTCTCGTCTCGCAGGAATCTTTCGAATTGCTCATCTATATACTGTATGATAGACTGGAAGAGAAATATTAATATTAACAAACATATCTCATATACCACCTACATATAAGTAAACATTTAGTATGAGAATACAAAATGGCCGCTACATAAGTGACAACATACTTAAAATAAAAAAAACAAAATGGCCGTTTTTTGACAGGCAACAAATTACGACCACTATATTTTTTTTAGTAATACTAAATGTATAATGTGCGTTAAATCATATTTCATTAAAATAATTGGTCGTAAGCATTTAATAGTACATGAATTTATAATTATATATCTTACCCTGAAACAGTCTGTATTGTCAATAGCATCCCCATAGCCAGGGGTGTCAACAACAGTCAGACGCAATTTAACACCGCGCTCCTCTATCTCTACCGTTGAAGCGTCCAATTTCACTGTTTGATTAGTTTTTTCTGTAAATATATCTCTATGTATAGTTTACAATAAAAAAAGATATATTAATAAGAAAAATTGTCAACAAAGATCAACATATATATAAAAGCTAAATATGTATGTGAAACTAATGAATATTATATGTATTAAAAAAATATATAATATTAGAATAATGCACATACATAAGTGATTTTATAGTAAATATAAGATATGCTCAAATGAAATCAATGTACATAGGAATTTATCACTTAAATGAAATGTGTAAACATTTAATAAATATTCAAAACACTTACTATTTATTTATTAAGCAATTATTATTTGTAGCGAACAGCGGTTTGTAAGCATTGAAAACAAGAAACATTATAACAATAATTATATATACAACTATTTTATATTAGTCATATTTAATATACAGTAAAAGTTCATACAAACACTGTCATTATAGGACAAAAACTTGATAATTTTTCAAACATATATGTAAGCGTTGCAAAGCCTGTTATGTGAATTAAATTATTAAGTAATTAGGATTTAAAAAAAAGACAGGAACTAGACTCGAACCCTGAAACTTCCGTGAGATCACGTTCCATATGCTTTGCCACTTAAACTATCGTGATCTATTGAGAAATTTATTAACTAAGCATTCTAAATTTTAACTGGCTTGTCAGACGAAATTTATTTAACAACTCATCCTTATTTACAAAACTGTTCCTTCATGTGATAAACCGTTAGTGAAATCAAACCCCAAGATTTAGTTTTAACCAATAACTAATGATAATTATATTAGATAAAAAACTAGTCTAAACTCTTAAAAGGAGTTGGAAAATAATTCTAGTAACTTCAATATACGTCAATAAAGTAGTAAACTAGTTTATACTTAATTATGTGTTTATTCTTAGGGGGCGTTCATAAAATACGTGAGATATTAAAGGGGACGGGGTCGAGTTAAATCTCATCTAAACTTACTTTGGAGGGTGGGGGGTGTCGGCAAATATCACGTAATTTTTCTTCTTAATGAAACAAAAAGATGTATACTATTTTGCTATAATATTTAATCCAGATTGTAAATGCTTAAAAATTTATATTAGCGTAATTGTAATACGATTAAAGCTCATTCCCTAATTCGTTCTAAAAAATTTTTTTCATTTATACTTCGACGTTATACATTTATTAAATTTCAAGCCACCATTCCCAATGAAAAAAAATTGAAATAATATACGAGTATTTCGAAATATATAAACACATAAAAATGTATATAAATAACTTTTTTAATTCAAGATATATTTTAAAATATAAAAAATATATATATTTTTTTTATTATATATTTGTCAGACCCACATTTTGAAAAATCTCATGTGAGGTTGGGGGATGGGGGAAGGGGCTGAATAAAATCTCAGGACATCTCACCAAGGGGAGAGAGAGGGTCTGAATTTTCAAAAAAACAACTCACAATTTATGAATACTCCCTTTTTTACACTACAAAAAGTTTATCTATTAAATTTTGTTTGAATTTTGAGGACTTCGTTATAATTTTGTACTTTAATCTTAAGGAAATTTACTACATATTAGGTTCAAAAAGAATTTTCAGAAATGATTAATAAATTTTAAATCATTTATGTCTTTCCCTGGTTAAAATTCACTCACATTAAGTTGTCTGTCACAACAAACAAAGCACTTTTACTGTATAATATAATTAGTTACCAATTAATATGATTCAGCACATGAGATTGGGACATAGAATACTTATTATAATATACATCAATATTTTCAAAGCACAAAGCAACTTCTGATCAATAAAATAAAAATATCAAACCAATGGCATCAGGAATAACTCGTTCTGGGTACAGGTCAGTCAGGAAGAGGGAATTGACAAGTGTGGACTTCCCAAGACCACTTTCACCGACCACCATGAGAGTGAACTCAAAACCCTTCTTCACCGACTTCCTGTGGACTTGGTTGGGTAAGTTGGCAAACCCAACATACCCTGGTGTCTCTAAATTAGAAAACTGTAACAAAGTTTCATATCAAATTAATATATAAATTACGAGCTACAACAACTTATTATATTGTAGAAAAATTTATAGACAAATTATAATATTTTAAAATAGGTATTATGCATTTTATATTAGGAAAATCATGTAGATATTTTGATACATATAATACATAAAATTTGTGTAATTTATTATCATCTTGTTATTTGTTATGAGGATAACATGACCCCTGGACTATATGACTAATGTTTATGTACTAGACTTTGCTCTTTGTGCTCTGAATCAGTAAATTGAAAAGGCCAAACCAACAGAAAAATTTATATATAAAAATTCTCTCATATTTATTTCTATGATATAAAAATGTTAGTTGGTACTTCTATTTTAACATAGTGTTTAAGTATAATTCATTAGTCAGCTCAAACAGTCATCTGATAAATATTCCGCCGGCACGCGTAAACATTGACATACATCCGCCGCTATTTAACTGTATCGCGATCCAATATTCCATTTCACTTTACCCGCACATACTATGCTACATATTTGTGATAAATGTCGCTATGAATCATACTAAGTTGAACAGAGTTCAACGATACTTGCTGTTAAATGCACTTATAATGATGGATGCAGACAGGGTCATTTTATTTTTTCGATCGGCCATAATATTTTTAGAAAAACTTACATTTTTTGAGTTCTCGTTGGACATTGTTACTCTTGAAATTAAAAATGATGCACTGATAGCTTCACCCAAACGCCTATATTTTAAAATTCTAAATGAATCGACTTTAAGTAATAAATTGTTTTACGGATCAAGTAACAACACTCACAAAACGACAACGTCGTTTCAACTTTCAATATACAATTTTTATCATTACCAATAGACTACAGTGTTCGATATAGAACCATCTGTCAAAATGTGATATGACAAATATATGGCTTTAAGTCTGTAAGACAAGTATGCTAATGAATATGTAATTAATATTATTTTAATATTTAATATTTTTAACCATACATGCAGTATCGCTAACAATAGTCTTTCTAATAATAAAAACTGTAGATGTTTATGTATTTCCTTATGTAAAGACTTTTACTCAACTATCCTTTATTATCACCACCATAAAATTACATGTTAATTTTTAATGGATGTGAAAAACTATAATATTCTGCAAAAAACCTCTTCTGGATATATTATTTCCTTATTTTTTATAATTTGGGTATGGTTTTTGTTTTCATTTTTAATAATCAATGTAAATAAATGTTACATTAATTTAATTTGAACAAAATATAACCGCACGCAATGAAATCTGTTTAAATTAAGTATGTTATATTAAATTTTTTATTATGTGATAAAATATTTTAACAAAATAAGTAATAACATGACATAAAATAAGTTAGGTACGTCGGTAGTCCGTTCAAAATTTAGCTGTCAAAAATTTTGACATATTTTCGTTTTTAAAAAAATATTACATATATAAAAAAGGTCCTAGATTTAATGAGTTAAAGCTAATTTTTGAAACATTTTTTTTTTGGTTTAGTTAACAGCTGTTTATGTTGACAACTTTTCTTAAAATAAGGGCAAATGCAAGCAAGTAATATTAATGCAAAAAATAAACTAAAGTCATATTTAATTTCGAATTTAATTCATTGCTCAGAAGCAGTTTATCATAATTTTCCAGTATTAATTACTAATCTCCACTGCGTTTTAGTAGTTCACTATTTTTAAGATTCCGATACGGATTTACTAATTCATATTTTCAATATTTGATTGCAGGAAAAAAGCATTTGACCAAAAAAATGAAAGCATTTTAACCATTTTTTGTTATTAAAGAACTGGTCACTCTGCTTGGAATTGTGTTTCTTTAAACACCTTAAAAAACAGTGTCATTTTATTAAATATTTCACAACAGTACTTATGAACATATCTTTTTTACGATGTAATTTTACCACTTTTGTAATAATTTGTATTTTAAAATATTAAAAAAATTATGTTAATACCACATAAAATTGTTCAGTGTCTGATATTGGACAGGAGTAATTGGGACTAGGAAAATAATTAGACTTGTATATTTTATATTTTCAAACTATCACTTAATGGTTCAAATATGACATAAAAATTTTTGTATGAGCTAGATGCATTCAATTAAGTGAGGAGTTTTTATGTTAATTCTATGTAGCTTAAACTTAGATCATAAAATAAATAAATTCTATGTTAATCTTGATAAAACCCTTTTCTTATTCCAGAAATGTCAACAATGGTATGGCATAATGGATCTAGAGCTTAGTAAAAACTGTGAGTCATATATTTATAACCCAACATGGGAAAGAAACCCGTTGCTCCTGATGATAAGAATAAAACAAATTAGTTGACTGGTAAGTGAATAATGTAATTTAATGAAAATATTTTTATTATTTCTAATAAAGAATTAAATGTTACAGGGTTTGACTTCATTTGAAGATGTTGATGTTAATTTTGTAACATCTGGGACTTAGATCCAATTAATTGTGATTACCATAGCTTTCAGGTATATTGCTATTTTATATAATAAATATTTTTAAAGGTTGTGGGTTAAGGTGTGTTTTATTTTGTTTTAAAATTAGAGGGTCATATATATGGAGGAAAAAAAAATATGATGTTGTCTTTCAAATTTTGTACAACAATCTTTTAAATATAATTAGAGCATTTAATAAGTTATTATGTGATATGTATAATTTTTTCTTACATATGTATATATAATGAAATGACTTAACTTTCACAAAAACTTTATATAGGAATTTTAAATATGATAATGTAAATCATATATGATTATTTTACTTTTTAGAATGAATATTTCATATACTGGATGAAAAAAGAGTGGGCTGTATTAAATGAAACTCACAAAATTTTAAGCTGGACTTCTAGAGGGACAATAAATGTACAAAAGAGCCATCAGACCATCACAAACTGGGCCCTAGAGCAAATGCTAACATGAGTCACGGGTATATTCGAAATTATGTACTGCGGTCCAGCTTGGAGCAGGAGTAGGTAGGGGGGTTTTTAGTCAGTAAGAGTCTAACACTTCCTCTTGCCCCACCCAGGATTGAGGGGCCTTTTGAGGACATTCTTCTTAAAAAAAAAGTACAATAAAATAACTAATTTTTTCACTCATAATTATAATATATATTTTACTATTTTAGATGCAGGTCAAAATATTCTTTGATATTTGATTAAAGTGGTTTAAGTTATTAACTTACAACAAATTTTAGATTTGTAATGGCCAATGTTTGTTTTTAATTTGATTGTCTCTTAAATTCTCTAAGGAATTTAAAAAATATATATAATCATGCAATAGTCTGAATGCCTTTGGCATAACTAACTTCTAACCTAACTAACATAACTTCTGGCATCTCCTGTTAAATATACAGAATATTGTTAAAAAAAGGTTTTAAAATTGTTTTTACCCCAAATATTTAATTCATAAATTGCTGTTAATCTTTTCCAGGATTCCCTATCATTACTATGATAGCACCAGAAAGGTTACAGCTACAGTAAAGCAGATTCATTCCTGTGAAGAATGGTTATGTAGGAGTGTTATAGCAACTGTAAAAGGAATAATTTTATTATTAATAACAATTGGATTTATATATTTGGTAATCATAGCAGTCAGTACATATTAATCTTATAATAGTTTAAATGTAACAAAATATAATTAAAGCTTCTATATACATTTGTACAGTATTATTGATGGATATACAACTGTGATCATATAATATTGCTGGTGAATTATCTTTCTGAAAATTTTATTTAAATAATCATCAAATTATCAGTTTGAAAGAAATGTAAAGTAGGAATTTAATAGACTTATAGAAATTATTACTGTTATAATTGTTAAATGTTTTAACTTTGTACAGTTATTGTAAATATCTCAAAGTTTTGTCACATCATTTAGGTTTTATGAAATATTAAGACTTGCATAATAACTCTCATATGTTTTCATTACTCCAAAAATGTTAATGCATACATCGTACATTTGTCATTTAGTTTATTGGTGACTTATTAGTATGATGAATTACTATTACAAAATTTGTATGTAAATCTGATAAATGTTAGTTTTTATGCAGAAACATTTAGAAGTATTTGTAGAAAAATGTTGTATGAGTATCAAAATAAGTTGTTTTTTATATTTTTATTAATTTATTAGGGTATTTTTGTTTTCACTTCATTAAATCAATCCGTTTTGGATGTTTATTAAAAAATGTGACATGTGACTTCTTCTGGTTGCATCTTTTTTATAGGTAATAGTGTCGAGAGTTTGGTTGGCACACGTGTGAGGGAGACTCTGGTGTTGTTAATCCATCATTTCTCTATTTTTTCGTGTTGCCTTCAGTTAGAATAGTGTTTAGTTTTAGTTTTTGTGTATTATTATCACGTAGTTATAGTTTTTGGGTTTTTACTAATGTATTTTATCTTTTTTGTAAGTACTTTTTTGTTTTGTGTTTATTCGAAAACTGGTTTATACAGTTATTGATAAGGGCCCTTACATTGTTCATGTCTCACGGGATACTCAAGACCCTGCTTCCCCCATCTCCATCAAACCAATAACCTTTGGTAAATTCTTATATAACCACGAAATCAAAGACATTGTAAAAGATGGTGTCAAAAGTGTAGGCCGCAACAGAATTTCTGTTCAATTTTCATCGGCCCAGGCTGCCAATTGTTTTTTTCTAATAAAATTTTTTATATGTGTAAGTACAAGGCTTACATACCGACCTACAATGTTACTCAAATGGGTCTAGTTAGAGGAGACCCCGTTGACATATTAATGAATGAATTCATTGAGCCACTGAATCCACTCCCAGAGGGTTGTGGTATTGTCTTAAAAGCTAGAAGATTAAATAGAAAACAGGTATCTTTGGACGGTGTTTCCACTTGGGTACCCACTCAGTCAGTGGTACTAACATTTAGAGGGCAGATGCTCCCCTCCAAGATTTTTGCATTTTCAGTATCCCTTCAAGTTGACAATTATAGATTTCCTACAATTCAGTGCCTCAACTGTTGTAGATTTGGCCATGTTAAAATTCAGTGTCGGTCTAAGCTTAGATGCTACAAAGGCTCTAGTGACCACCCAGGAGGAACCTGTAATGTAACTATTGAGAATTCGAAATGCATACATCGCAATGGTATACATTTTGCCAATGAAAGAGCATGTCCTGAATTTACTCGTCAGCAGTCTATTAAGATTGTTATGTCTCAAGAAAATATTTCCTATAACGAGGCCTCATCCCGTTTTGCTCCCTCCCGCAAATCCTACGCTGATTCAGTAAGGACATCTTCTCCTCTCCCTTTGTCTTCCTCTCAGAATATCTTTCACCAACTTCCCTCATTTCTCCTTCCCCATCCAAATCATATCGCAAAACTACTTTAACAGCTCCTCGTCCTTATGCTTCATACCCAATAGAATGACAAATTGGCCCACCAGGTTGTTATTGGTAACATTCCTACATCTTCTGAAATGGTGTTGCTCTTAATAATCGAGAGAAAAAAAAATTGTCTCTATCTGATTCCCTATCACTCCAACTCATCTGTTATCCTGTCCCTTATTACATCTAGTAATTCCCCTTTACCGCCCAACGTTGCACACAACCTTACCACCTTATTCAATTTCATCAACAATATTAACTCAACTTCTACAATGGAACTGTAAAAGCATTCATCACAAGAAAACCGAACTGTTCTCCCTTTTCTCTTCTCACAAACCTGCCATTGCTGCCATCTCAGAAACTTGGCTACGTCCTGGGTCTCAGTTCCGAATCCCTGGATATTCCTGTCTATTTGATGATAGAATGGATAAGTATGCTGGCTGTGCTATTCTTATTCGTCACTCTAGCGAGCCCATATGGTATCCCATATCTACGGTAGCCCATATCTTCCAATATCTTTCACTTCCCTTCCACTTCATAGTCAAGAGTTTAATGTTATAGTTGTAAGAGCTCGAGATATTTCCATTGTTTCTATATATTCCTCATCCTAACACTTCTCTTTTTTCTGAAATCTCTTCAACAGTCATTTCACTTCCCAGTCCAGTTTTGAGTATGGGAGATTGCAATACTCATCATATTATGTGGAGATGTTATTACAGTGATTCCTTTGGTTTCTCTTTTGGTGGACCTTCTAGATGATGTTAACCTATGTATGCTAAATGAAGGTTATCCAACACGTAGAGTTTATCCCAATCACCATCCCAAATCAGTTGTTGATCTTTCTTTGTGTTCTCCCTCTCTTGCTTCCCAAATCTCCTGGAATATACTATTTAGTTCATATGGGAGTGATCACTTCCCTATCCTGATGTGCATTGCCAATAAGCCCACTCCGACCTATAAGCATAACCCTCTTTTAAGATTCAAACTTTCGGCTGCAAACTGGACTTGAATATGCTGATGCAATTTTTCAGACAAGCTCTTTTGTTTCCCACAGTAATTTTTTCAAGGTGCCGCCTTTGACTATATCTACAGACAATATGAACTCTCCCACCTCCTCTTCGGCTGTCCTAAACTCCTTCATCCCCTATATGATGATCCCCATCCTATAAATACCGAATTTCTGTTGTCGTTGGTGTTGGTTCCTTTAATATATTTATATGTAAATATATTAAAATCAATAGAATTAAGTTTTACCTTGATTTTAATCAATGATGGCATAAAATAAAGTAGTTCACCGCGAAAAAAACACCCTTTGTCGTAACAGCTCGGTTCCAGGGCAATTCC
>DVQO01001236.1:0-10667 GCA_018231785.1 Danaus gilippus
TATATATATAGACTACTAGACATTTCATTTTACATTTTACTCATCCACCTTCCCTTGATAAAGGAGCAGCTCTAATTTATTTCTCAAGAGTTATAATAAAAATAATAATCATTACACTTTTAAAACGAGATTATTATTACTAATAAATACTTATCCCTCGTACATTATATACCAAAACATTGTTAAAATTTAATAAGACACGTTGTGTTACTCATTAGAAATACATACCTACTAAAAGCCTCGAGCAACGTTTCTCATACAAATACCTTGTAATGCAGTAAACTACTAAAATATATATTTGGGAGAAAACAATAATTTTAATTAAAAATATTTCAGGCAACTCTTAAAGATAAGTAGTAATTCAAGCGATATTAAAAACAGAATGAGCTATATTTTATACGAAGAAAATGAGTAATGAAACAGGCAGTAGCTAATTAATTATTATTTTCTATGTATTCATGGAAACCCTGATAAAAATAAAAATGTTAAAATAATTCTTTATTACTTCTAAGAAAAGATTTTCATTTCAAACCTTTTCGTTAACGTCATAATAACATATGACGTTTTGAAATTAAATATTATTTAATGAAATGTTTGCAGTTTATTTTCTAATAGAGACTTAAAATAATATGTAATAATCCTATAACTTATATGACAGGGCCCACATGAAGCTGACTGTTAGAAATCTCCAAAATGGCGACTTTGGCAATTACAGATGCATTTCCAAAAATTCTCTCGGAGAAACCGAAGGGTCTATCAGATTGTATGGTAAGACATTAAAATACATTTAATACTAGTGTTTGTTATTTGAAATAAGGATCATTGTGAAATTTATAGTGTGTTAAAAATATGATGTCGTAATTAACCGGCACCGATATCTTCGAGTCTGTATCAAGTGACATTATATAAAATATAACTGTGAAGTGTTGTTACAGAATTTTAAGCAAACTTTAGGGCTTGTCTTATTTTTTAAGCAATATTAGTGTAAAACTTCATCAACATCCATATATCCTCACAAACTGTCGCTTTTTTTATAATATAAGTAGGCTTAAATTTTTTATTTCCCAAACCGTGTTTACTTTATATTAAATTACAATGTAATATCAGCACAATGCAATGTTTAATTAATTAATTTTGTTTCGTTCACTCAGAAATCCCGATGCCTTCGACGTCGCCTAAAGCTACAGAAATGAAAAGCAACGCCAATAAAGAAAGTAAGTTATATAAGGATGTGTTTTATAGAATTTTAACGATAGATTAGTTATTCATACAAGTAACATCAACATCTCTTTGAATCATCACAAATAGTAACATTATTAATTAACTCTGTAACAATTATTTGAATCAAACTTAACATTAGTTTCAACAACGAATATTTCATCCAAAACTACTTTTCTACTTTTTTATTTTAAATCATACTTAGCTTGTTTTGCTAGTTTCATGTTTTCATTTAACCGCATAATAAAAATACAACGAGTATCCTCACAATAACAAGCATGTGAAGTCAAACAACAAATATAAATTATTAATAATAGTACTCACAAAATAAATTGAAATAAAAAACTTATGTTAACGCATTAACACTAATACACAAAGTTTTGCGCAATTTGTACAAAAGCACTTGTAATATAACAAGCATTAAAAAGCTGCGACTGTTGGCAATAAAACATGAATAAGCAAGCAATAAACAGTACCGCCGTGTTTGCTAAATTCCGCAATGCAGTGTGCATACTCAATATATCTTTATTTAAAAATTACTCTGTTTTAGCGAATAACGTTATCTTCTTAATTTTAGTTAAAATAATTTAATAAATAAAGAAGTTAAGATAGAATGAAACATGTCACTTGTTTTTAATGTTGGATTGATCAATTTGGCCACTCGACTACGTAAAATTTTATATCATTTATTAATTCTCATATCTGGTACTTATTCAAAATACGTAAAGCAATAAATAGAATCAAATATATGAAAATATCAATATAAATATATTAATACAACAGTTTTTCATAATATTTAATTAGGTACAACATATTTCTTTTCTATAAAGCCAGTATAAATAATGAATTTTCTTTTTTTTAATTTAGGTTTAGAGATCTTTATTTCCAAAAAAAAATTTTGTCATATTTTCAAATACGAGTAGCAACAAAAATTTACTGCAAAAAAGCTTATTAATCTTTTTATCGATGAACAAAAATAATATCCACTCTCATCCAAAGTTCGAAAACTATGCGTTAAATGATTGGATAAATACAAAGTCAAGCTAAATGAACAACCTCTTTCACCTATAAGTCGTTCAAGTTGTGGAAATGTCTCTTTAACAGCCTTATTCAGTATAGCGTCGAAAACAATCACATTGTAATTGGAAGCAGGTAGAGACATAGGTAAACTAGTCCAGCCCTTTTCTTTATTCATGAGGAAGGACGCAGCTTATCCTAGTTTTGTCGGGCAGGACGGAAAGCCAACTAGAAGCCATCTAGTAATCTGATGGTAAAAACACAGGAATTAAAATATGAAATTCCTGCAAACACTTTACTTTCTTTTTCCTGTAAGACGTGCTATTTTACACGTGAGTTTCAGGCGGAATAGATTGGTGTTAAGGAAAATGTGACAACACAAAAGCCGTTTTGCACGTCTCATTATGGAGTCCACTTTTTAAGATTGGCCTTTAAGTGTTTTTTGATGGTTTTATAAGATCTAAAAATCAAAATGGTGGTTTTTTACAATAGCAAACCCATTTTGATCACAGATTCTACCATTTAAAAATTTGGCTATTATTATCGCCTTAGTTTCTGCATTACTGTACAAAAAATAATTAAAAATCTTTACATTTATAATACCTATCAAAGCCAAATATAAAATGGCTTCTTAGCAAAATAGAACTACTTTTTAGCAATACATTGCATGCTAAAGGTAAAATAATTCAAAAAGTGTAGACAATTCGGCCTACATAGATCAATCTATTAGCAGAAGTTTTGAATCAACAAAGAACTTATTTTATGCAATTTTCATAGAAGTCTTTTACACATACAATTATGGACGTAAAATTATTCTAATTTCTGTACCATATTCAGCAGTTCTAGGGAAATAAAATTAAAAATTACAGAAAGTAAGAGTTTAAAGTGTAATTATTCATGTAAATTAAAAATGTGACTATAGCCTATTTTAAAATAAACATCGAGATAAAAATAATAATAGGTTGAAAGAATCAATTTTATTTTGATAGAAAAGTATTTTTATTTCTAAAAAATAATTAGCCAATATAAATTTCGATGGCAAAAAATCCCAAGACCAAACAGCAAGATTTTTAAATATGTGGCAAACAAGACCGCTAGTAAATCGTGGCGTTGCAGTCGTGCGTCGCATGAACGTGACGCGCCCGGGTTCTCACGAGTCGATGACCGAGCGCCCGAGTGTGGTGCGCGCTCAGCTTGATCGAGCACCGGACCGTGGCCATGTCTACCGCGCGCCACATCCTCACCAGGCATCAGGTACGCACAGCAGATCAAATCACATAAACAATAGCACTTCATTATATTCATTGTAAATTGCAATCACCTAGCGGACATACACCCAGAGAACATATTCAGATCACACGCACTGCATCCAAACTTAAGAAAAACTGTATAGGATTTTAGTGATACTGTTGTTATATATTATGCACACAACTAACTTCGTGGTTCCACTATCAATGCACACCTTTTTGTTTGAATATGTTCTTTTACAATTTAATATATTATGTAATCCATCTTGTCATCCATTACACTTACAAAACTTAACCATTAGCAATATTTTATTTGAGAATTTTATTAGAACCCTAAATGAAGAAAAAAAACTGCTTTACTCCGTTTACAATCCCATAGTCTGCAAAACATTGAACCGTAAGGGATTCACTCACCGCTTTGTATTCTTTGTAACAATACATTGCATTATTAAAGACGTCTTTCGCCCTTCGAGTAAAAAATAAACGCGTTCAGGAATCAAAAATCTTTAAGAAGCGAAAACAACTAGATGTGGCCTAAAAATAATAAAAGTCATACTTAGAAAAACCTATTTGTACTCATTTACATAAATAAGGTTTGTCTTTCAAGTGCAAAATAGATCTTAATTCAACGAACTAACCAAACCAGCTATAGTAGCTAACTGTCTTAAAGAGTATAGAGAGAGTGAACTACGGTATTATCAATTATTATCGATCGTTATCGATTGACAATCCCCTAAGAGTATCAGAGTAAATGCTCCTAATTGGGTTACTATTTCGATGTTTGAAGGCCATAGTTTTGTTAGAACATCCATTCGGTTTTGAGAGGAGTTCCATTCGAAGTAGGTGTGCGGTGAACCGGGGTCGCTTTCTACCTACCGTCAAATAGAGATTAAACATTCAACGAGTTCGCATATACACTTAACCCTCATAAATATTCAGTACAGACCGCGTACAATCAATTCTTTCAGTTTCCAAGCTTGAGGAAAAAGTGTTTGAACAGCCGAATAATATGATATCAAATAGAGAAGAGCGCTTGAATAAAATATAAGGGGGAATCCATTTTCGAAATTAACTATAACCCTGAAAGAGCCTAAGCTGTGGGCAAGTTTTGTTACCTGTAATACAATTGACTCGAATAGACCTCAAAATAAATACGGCAAGTTCTGAATATCTTAAAACTGGAAAAGTTTTAACAGTAATTGTATTTGAAGTCACGTTCGAAAATGTCTTTAGAGCCATAGAGGATTTATAAATATACTAATGTACGATCATGATTTATATTTTATAGGCATTTTCACTCTTTTTATACGAAATAACAGATACATATATTAAAACTTCTAATTTTTTATATTTCTAATGAACCGTTACATCACACGAAAATTTTCATCGCATGACGGCAAAAAGTAACCAATGAAGTAAATCGGTTTTCTGATATTAGAAGTATGATGGATTTTAGATTGTTTCATCTTTTTATACATTAAAATATTATCAAATATCAACATTTTAATTAACAGTTTATTAAATTCTATTCGATTTTGAAGTTTGGTATAAATAAGATATATTTTATTGTAAAAATAAGTCAATAAGAGAGTAACATTCCGTCTTATAATTATTAAATAAACTTCTGTCTCAAAATAAATAAAACTAAAACGCGGTCCTCTTTCAGCTTCTTCGCGCTTGAATGCACATTTTATTTTGTCTCTGTGCTTTGTTTAGTCTCATTTACTTTTCATTTTGTTTCAGAACCACTATTTTATTTTTCAATTTGTTTTGCTCCATTAATAATATTTACATAGTGTGAAATCATTTCTTATATATTTGTTCGTCTTTTGGCACAATTTTGAATGTTTATAGTAACTTAAGGATTAATTTATAATATATTAATTTATTTCAATTTTACTGTTACAGGTACACGGAGTCTCCTATGTTGGCGTCAATCTTTCCTGGCTGTAATGATACTGGCTAATATGGATTTAATTTCCGAATTCTTGATGTTATGTTTTTAATAGACCAATGTTATATTGTTCTCAACATTAATTTAAAAATTGTCGTTTCATATACAAACATTGTAAAATATAACATAGACTTACCATATCAAAACTTATTTTTAAAAAGTAAATAAGATAACATATCAATACTTGCGTCATATCCATTATTGAGATGAGTGAGATTGTATACATATATTTACTAACAAATATTGCTTAAAATGTTTGTTTAATTAAGTGAATTTCATTTCTTCCCTATAACTTCCATTTTCTTAACACTAGGCTAAGTTTTCTCTTGTCTATGTTGTGTTACCCCTACATACTATTTATGTTTTTTGACTTATCTTGTCACTTTTGTTAATATACTTGTCGTTTGGAACTCGCTATCACTGTTACCATGTCATCATAACTAGAATAGAATTTATATTGTCCAAAATATGGTCTCATGCTTCGCGTTGATCGTTCCAGTGTGCCAAAGATTCACCAGTTGTAGATATTATTTATTTCTTAGGGTCAGTGCACACCTAACAATAAATTCACATTTCAAAGTTACCAATGTTGACATGACGTTTGTTAATGTGCGCTTACCTTTAGTGGATACCGGCTTGCTCCTCACGCTTAAATATTGTAAATATTAATACTGCACATAAGTAAACATTAAACGGTTGGTAAAAATTGTTAACCAATAATAGATTATGTCCTTGAATGTATAATATTATCTCCTAATATAAGTAATATCATGAAACCTTTATTGTACTATCGTACAATTTTGATGTAAATAATGTTATTAAAATAAACTAGTATATGATAATTGAAAAAGCTATTTTCTTTACAATTCCTCAAATAGTAAAATAAATATTTTTACAATTAATACCTCAAATATATATATATTTTTTTTGTTAGAAATGATCCCTTGATTACTCTCAATGTTTTATTTATGATTGAATTAATATACTATTGTAAAAAGAAAAGAAATAACATCAAATATTTATTTACTAATAAAAATTCTTTAATAAAAAAGAATCATAAGGAAAAAGTAAAAGGAAATGTTTAAAAATCGGAAATCTTTACATTTGAAATAATTAAAAGGATATCTGTGGGTCGGACAATCTTATCAAGTGGCCATTCCGACTCAATCTGACAGACGTTATCGGTTCCACTGAATCAATGCTCTTTAATTGATTCCCCGCTTTTAACGGTCCCAACCTCCTTTGTTTTATTGTAATCGGAATTCAGCACGAATGCGGTAGTAATGAATTTTTCTTAAAAGTAAAACCCGATAAAACTGAAAATAAATACCGGCCTTTTAAATGCCGAGAGTAATGGTTCTTACCCTTGTTTATGAACACTTCAAATCGAACATAATATTATTTGGAAGCTTTGAAAAGTTAAAATTTATAAAGTAAGAATACCATTTTAGTAAATGCATTAAATTAGACCTGGATGTGTGAGACAAAAACTATTTGAATTATTATTTATAGAATGATATTAACTACATACGTATATTTATTTAGTTACACAAACCCAATCTTTAAACACATTTCTCGTGGTGGCTGCCTCTTTCTGTTGTATTATATTCCTACAACAAAAGTAACATGTATATAAGCTCAACTCAACGCGATCTTCATTTTATCTTGGTTACCTAATTCTCGATTCAAATTAAATTTCCTCCCATTAGGTAAACTAATATTTGACACTTCGGAAATTCTAACCTCGATAACAAGTTCAAAATGCTCAACCTAATTTTCTCACCCCAATAAAGAAATTCAGAGATGATTTTCTTGAAACGTTCAGTTGTTTACTTTTCGCCGTGAAATATTATGATTAAGACTTTTTCATTTTTTTGTTCTTCTTTAATTATGTGGCGCAATTAAATGAAAAGAAGTGATTTACTTGCAACATTGATATAATAAAGAAATTAAAGATTATAAAATAGATAAATATTTTATAAAAAAATACTAAGACACCTGTTATGTTAGTTCAAATAAAGATGCATCAGAGATAGCAATGTGTTAGACTTCTATGCATGTAAATTATTATAATCAGAGTGACCTTAACACAAACAACCAGATCTAGGAAAAGTGACACTACCCTCTTGGGGACTGCTCATAATCCATTTTATATTTTCCAACGTTATAAATCGTAACCCAAAAACATATAGGCCTTAAAGAGCCATAAGTCTCGTAGTTCCGCAGTAAATTTGGCACAGCCTTCGAGAACAAAACCACATCTCTGACAGAACAAGTTTAATTGACACGACCTACCGCATCCCGAGGCGCCTCAGAATAGTTCACTGCAGCCTCATACTGTTTTGATAAACATGGCCACGTATGCTCATTGAATCGGGAATTGAATTTTAATTATCTTTGCTATGTTAGGATACTTGATTGATTGGATTTAAAGAAAAACAACTTGATTGGATTTAAAGAAAAACAACCTCAAAAATGTCTATTAATATTATAATATTAAAAATAGATTGCTATAATGTAATATGGTATGGAATATGAAACAAATTTTTAATCCAAATAAGCATTTTTGTTATTTCCAAATTATAAATGGACACAGTGTTTTATGAATTCGAGTTCTCATATTATACGTTCATCGTATCGAACATTTGTTGTTTTAAATATTTCACTAAAGGATAAAATTTAAAGTTTCATATTTAAGTTCTCAGATCATCAAATGAACACATCAGGAAATAATTTATACGATTGTTTATTGTAACAAAAAATGCATAATTCAAATGAATATTTTAAAAACTTTGAATCGTAACTGAATGCAGTTGAGTTTAACGTGAAATAGAATATTGAATATTACACTTTCATGCCTGCTTTTTATACGAAAACTTAAAGACCATGTGTTAAGGTTCAAATTGCAAAGGAACACTTGATTGTTAATATTCAGTGGAAGACTCGAGCCCGTCGACACTTGTAAAATTTCACGCACAGTTACTTCACACCTAACATAATATGATATGATATGGAAGACCACGAGATCCCTACTTTTGGGACTATTAGTCATGGATCTTGAAATCTGCCGGGTCTTATTTGCTATTATGTCAGTTGGATATTTGTGAATAAAATGTAATAAATTAGAATAATTTCAATTTTTCTACGTAAATATTGCTTGACAGCACACATTGTATTTTAAAAATTGCAAATCTTTTTCATAGTAGGCAATGAACTACCGTAAGAAACTAAAGATATTCTTATAATAAAACATTAGTAAAAAAGAATTGCTCCAACACCGATGTGTACAAATGATCGTTTATAATACTGCTAAATCCAGCCATACTTCTTACTTTTCCACGCGAATCTAAATGTCGACAAAGATGAAAGCGCTGGAATATCCTCCATATT
Source organism: Danaus gilippus (assembly GCA_018231785.1). Classification (NCBI taxonomy): domain Eukaryota; kingdom Metazoa; phylum Arthropoda; class Insecta; order Lepidoptera; family Nymphalidae; genus Danaus; species Danaus gilippus. The sequence continues at coordinate 8,827 of DVQO01001236.1, forward strand.
TATTAAAATGCAGAAAGCAGTAATTCCGCGTTTGTAAAGACACCGTAAATTTTACAAGATATAACTCAAAGCCCCAGCGATTACCCTTAAGGCTTATGTACAAAGTAACATGGGGACGGACAAGGAAGGCTTCTAGGGACTTCTGTGCTTTCAGATACCGCATTCGTGGAATTTTTAATGAGCATTGTTCCTAAATAGAGGTATGAAAGTATAAGTTTAATTATAATCTTATTTCAGTCAGGCAAGAGTTGCGATTTATTAGCATTTTGTTACGACTTGAAATGACATCGTCTTTTGTAATAGATAAGTACCGCTATCATGTTTTATCATTCAGTTTCCAAAATATGGATTTAATTTGAGTGCAATTAGAAAAAAAGAGTATTTTAAATAAAGGCGAGAGACTAGCAGATGTTTTAAATGTAGGGGAAGCAGTTACGGGCGTCCATAAACTTTGGCAATAAAATTACAAACATAAACTTTACATGTCTTCACACTAATGAAATTTTTCTTAGTTTTTATCTTTGTGAGACATTTTGATTCAGCCTATATCAAGAAACTTTTTTTTCACATAATTATTTGCTTGTTTTATTTATTATATGTTTAAAAACTATGATTTATATTTTGAATAAATGGAATCCATAATAATAATAAAAATATATACAAAAAGAAGTCTCGTTAACGAAAAGAGGTGCTTTAGACGTTAGTTATTGAGAAAAACGTTGACCATACTTATAGAAAACACTTCTGTAAGAACGTTGCGACATTTTATTCAAAATATAAAAACAAAGTATCGTGCCTTCAAAAAAAATCATTTCTCAATATAATATACTGAGGGTTAACAGTTATTATTAATGAACAATATCTATCAAAAATCCTCAAAGGAAATGTTACTACAACTGAAATCCGCTGTTATAATAACATTAAGTAAACTCTTATTTTATTGAAAGCCGACGAGTAATTATACGAGAAATATTTTTATTACGGTCTCTATTAATCAAATCTCCTGGTGATACGTCGTGTTTGTAGTTACAAATGCTTTAAGCTATTGAATACGTTGCAATAAAACTTCGTAGTTATTAACAGGTCCCATATTTTTGATGTACATTAAGATTATATCTAATAACGCTTTAACGACCTGATAACGTTCTATATAAATTTACTAGAAACAATTAACCCGGGACATATTTACCGGCGAATAAATACCTAAGTTTAATTAACTGCGAGAAGACAGAATACAATAGTGTTGACTCCTGATTCTCTAGACAGATATTCGCAGATTCCACGGACCACAGTGGGTTGATGGAAATTTAAGTCTCACGATTTCTATTTTAATACTGCTTACGTTTATTAATATTGACTAATTTTAGATTAGACTAAGTAGAAATATAAATAAAGATTAATTGCAAAGTTGTTATTATTATTTTAAGACAGCAAAAATATTAGCGAGAGACCATTTTATACTTATAGTTGAGACTCAACAAGAGACTTAGCTGCGTCCAAAAAGAGTTAATACCATATTTATTAGGAGCAAATGTGTAAAATGATATTTGAATAATTTCGTCAGTGTGCCCCTATTAATGAAACCCTGTTCTAATTCGGAAAGTTTGTATTATTAATGTTTATTTTAAACTACTCAACAAATTGTGATGAAACTTTGATAAGGGTTTGAACCTTTTCAATATTACAATTATATTTGTAATATCTTATTTATTTTTAGTTTTAATGAGAATAATTATAACAAAATCACAAAGTAATCAAAGGAAACATGACACATTTCAGGGAAGTAATGAACTGTAGTATAAAATAAAATCTTCCAATAAATATTATCGAATACATCGTGT
>DVQO01001237.1:0-10667 GCA_018231785.1 Danaus gilippus
CGTTCTTGAGTTATAAGTTGAGTAACTAACACGACTTTCTTTTATATATATAGATGAAGACTTTTTAAATGTCGTGTTTCAACTAAAATATTTATGTAAATTTCTAACGTATTTTATAATATATTTGTCTTAAATGATAAGGCTGAGATATAGCAGCATACCCGCCTTTCTACTGTCAACATGAGTTACATCATCTAGGTCTTTTAGAACGAAACGATTTTAGCTCTATAACTAATGTTATATATATAGTATATGCTTGCACAAAATAAATATTTCAATAATTTTTTATGGGGTAAATTCATGCTATTACTTAAATAAATACAACAATAGGCCAACCAAATGCCTAGTCTAGTACTATTACGTTAATTTTTATAGGCTCGATTTACACGATATAAAAAAAAGTGATGAGAAAAGACTGTATGAAGTGTAGAATAATAATTATATTATATATTATGTGTAGAATAATAATTATGTAGTCAGAAATTTTAACTGTATCTTTTATTTTATTTTACATTTATATTGTTAAATTTTTTCATGAGTTAATCGAAGAGTTAAAAGTTTTATATCTTCAAATGTAGCTATAATATTAAAAAAAAACACCATACCACTTAGTCTAGTATGTAAATTATTTGTCTTTTGCTATTTTTTTAGTTGTGTAAATAATTTTTTAGCGTGCTTCATTATAATATAAAACCTGCCTCACGTGTTTGACGATAGAACAAGTTTGACACAAAAAATAATTGACCTATTGACATACAGATTTTTGTATGAAATAGCCTTTGATTTGATTCTGATGACAATTACATACATATTTATTTATTTATTTATTTAATAAATAAATAAAATTAATAAATACATACATATATGTGATCTTTTCATTATAATGAATGTACTAAAACAATACAGATAGATGAATGATTACAAAAGTACATATTGAGTAATTTAAGCTTGTAATTTAAGCTTGTTTTCCGATAAAGCTTTTGTTCTTTATTATATTGTATTATGTTCCCTGTTTTTTTTAGGTTTTAAGCCATATTCTTACAGAAGGAAACATATTTCCAATTAGAATCAAATTTGGCAATGGTTATCCCTTTTATTTGTACCGTTTTCTACTAAAGCTTTAGGGAAAAATTAAAACGAAATTTACTGTCTCGCTGAAAATGAAAATGAGGATGAAAATGAAAATGAGGAATTACTTTGAACGTACTATCATATTATATAGGTTGCGTTTCACAACCAGCAGCAGGTTCTAGAAACTCTACGAATCTTATTTAGAGGTATATTATAATAAAACTTCTGAATTATACCACAGGCTTTACTGATTGTACTGATGTGGGGAAAGCGTTGTCATTCTCTTTCTTGTGTGGTATCAGGAGTATTGGAGTTCATATGACCAAGTGTTTGTTCCGACTTTCCGAGGAATCACCAACGTTACTTACTATATGATATTTTTACCAAATAACGGTGTTACTTGGGCGATCCTTATTTAATTTTCAATTAGTTATATATTCAGGTCAGCTTAAAATAAGATCTAAAACACATAATCATTAAAATGCTTATGAATAACTTCTTAAGGATACTTTATTGAGTGAAACATAAAATTATAATCAAAGAATTACACGTGTTGTTTTAATAATATATTAAAGACCAACTACTTATTATAGTATTCAAAATCTTTAAAATATTATATACGCTTCTAGCAACATCATCAATAGGTCAGCTCCTTTCCAAAGGAAGTATTAATGACATCTTTACGAGATCCAAAAACTGATTCACCTTGTAAAAAAAAATTAAATCACATCGAAGATTCTTAGTTGCAAAATAATGCAAATGTAATACTTAGAACCATAATCGAATGATTCCCCGGAGTATAAAACGCGAGACGATTATATTATAATCACAGTTACACATCGTCTGTTAACTTGATACATCATGGTGAGTCAAGATTACAATATAATAAAATATACATATATACATATGTACATATATAAATAAATATTTTTTATAAATCGTATAAAGTACTTTTAAAATAAAAGCATGTCTTCCAAATTTAAAATCTTTTTAGAATATTATTTTTTGTGTATTAAGACAAATGTGTCCCTTATCAATACTGATTATATTTTTCTTTGAATAGAAATCCTTCGTAGCACTCCTCGCCCTTGTGGCCGTCGCTGCCGCTGATGTTTCCCATCTGGACGCCGCCGCCCAGATCGTCAGCCAGGACGCCGATGTTTTCCCCGACCAATACCAATACAAATACGAGACCTCCAACGGTATCCAGGGCCAAGAAAGAGGAGTCTTGAAGAACGTCGGCCGTGTAAGTAATCTAACAATGTACTCGTTAAACGATTACATGTGATGGTATAAACAAGTTTTATAAATATTAAAAAAAATACATGGATAAATTTAGATTGGGAAAATATGTTATTTGTAATATCTTAAAGGAAGGCTATTAAATTACTAATAATAACAGGTAGAGGTCAATCCGAATGACATTTAGAAGATGAGCTTGTTGCCGAAACATGTTATAAATTAATGTACAGCCTTGATATTTACTATAAGGTCATCTTAGTATTACCTTATTACCGCAGCATACCAAATATATTAAATTATAATATTACATAATAAAACTATATCATCATGTAGTTTAATAAATGAAATAATAAATACTGTAATATTTAATTTTCTTATATCAGGAGGACGAAGCTCTTGAAGTCCAAGGATCAAACTCCTACGTCGGTCCAGACGGTCAAACTTACTCTGTCCAATACGTCGCCAACGAGAACGGATACGTAGCCCAGGTAACACATAAATTATATTAAGAACTACAAAATCATTTGGGATTTTAAACAGAGTTATACACGTTGTATTTAACGACGAGGTTACCTTCCCACAACAGTTCGTATATGAACCTACGGCATTCCGACTGAGTCAAAGGCTCTATGCTATCTAATTAACTGACGTAGGTTGAAATGGTGACATTCTTTATGCAACGACGAGTAATTTATTTCTTATTCTTGAATTACGTTCTACGCTAGTTATACAAAGTTATTGATGATAATTACTCATTTTATGTAAAATTTCATTGCATTGGACGGTCCAAATGAGAAACTTAAAAGAACATTTTCTACGAATCTCCTTAAATATAAGGTAATGTGTGTAGTGAGGGTACTGTCACTGAAAACAATAAAAAGGTGATTACTATCGCCAAATAAAGAAATATTGTAATAGCAATGTTAATGATACATTTGTTTATTTACAGGGTGCTCACCTCCCCACTCCTCAGCCAATCCCCGAATACATCTTGAGAGCTCTTGAATACATCGCATCTCGCCCATCAGTTGATGCCAAGAGGGCTTAAATTTAGTACTTAAGATAATCGCTAACACTGCCATATTATTGTTACCTCTAGTCGCGTCATGTGATGGAGAAATAAAAAAATATTATCCATACCTCATTGATTTTATTTTGATATATCTAGAAATCTACTATCCCACTTTTAATAACAAAGACTATACTCGGCACTTAATATTTTTTATAAATATGATCTTCCATAAATGATAATAACTTGAACAATAAAACATATTTAATAATGACATCGATACATATTTGACTAGCCCATTAAAACGAATTTGTGTGAAAACTTTTGTCTCCAAAATGTGTCTAACTTTAACGGTTTTCATAAGTAGTTTTCGTGACATATGAATGCAACATATGGCCCATGCCTGAATAACGAATTCGGTGGAGGTTTTGATAAAAATTATGGTTGAAAATATGCAATTTAGTTTCCAAAAAATATATATTTCAGAGACATTTATTAGAATATTTAGCAATTCTGTTAATTTGACGATTTTTATGATATAATTATTGAATAAGAACAATTTTTTTAAAGCTATGTACATTGTACGTGTAAATACATATTGCTATTATTTGTATAATATTATAAGAAGAATTATATACATATGTACCTAGAGGTTGGTTATGTATTCAACAATATCTATTTTACTAAACTATAAATAAAATAGATTTTGTATGTACTATATTATTTAGGTATTTCTTGTTAACTCTCCTTCGTTTGTTTAACAAAAGTTTTAAGAAACTTTTACTAAAAACAATGAAAGCTCAGTAAGTAAAATGTTTCGAGTATATTTCATTAAATAATTTGGAAGTGTCAAATTATAAAGTGCATAAAGTTGAAGTAAAATTCGTTATAATACAATTCTTTACAATCACTTTCAAATCTTCATCACTAAGAACTTAGTAAGCGTTCTTTCATCCTAAAACCGACAGCTTAAACGTATTTCTTCAAAATTATTTCCATAAAATGTTACGTACTCCGTAAACAGTACTTCCGTTAGGGACAATTTCTTATAATAGTTTAAATGGAATCTACGGTCTTACGAAAGTGTTGAGGTCACGCAATCGCGACATCAACTTAAATTGACGACAAAGCCGGAGAGCCTTGTAATTATTTCAGTTATCTACAACTTAAGAATAATAAGAATTATATATAGTATAATTTTGCAATGAACTGGAAAAAATATCCGTAGTAATGTTTTACAAATATTTTTAGCATAATAATTAATTATCTTAACAATTTCTTAATCTTAATTGAAAAGTCAGTGGTGGTCTAGTGGTTAAAAAGGCCCGCCTTTCATGCACTAGGGCGCGGGTCGATCCTGGCCCGGGCCAGTACCAATGTGATTTCCGATTCATATGTACTTTTTAAGAGTATTTAGACATCACTGATTAATGCTGATTGCCAAAAAAGGGTTATATCAGGCAGGCGGCCGGTCGTCAAAACAAATAGCCAAAACTATTCACAACATGTAAAGCAGACCCTGGCTATAGCTGGGATTTTACCAGGTAGAAGAAGAATTATTTTAACAAAAAATATTTCTTTATCTAGTTTATAGAATACTTATTAGAATAGATACAAATAGCATTATAAAGCGGATAGGAAATGATAAAATTGAAGAACTTTACATTCAGGACAACCCAAAAAACTCGATTTAAAAGGTAAGATGACAAAAGGAAATCAAAAACCTAATTTACGAACTCAAATTAGTGAAGGATCCGAGCAAAGACGAAGAACATATCCTCATAATTATGACTAATAGTATACAACTTTTAAATTATTAAGAAATACAGATATAAAACAAAAAATACGATTAAGAAAAAGGAAATCCTAAAGATATTGTGAAGAACAAATTGGTAATCTTTTACCTTAAATTTAAATGTTTCTATTTTTTATCAAATAATTAAGAAAACAAGCTATATTTTAAAGTCAAAAACGACCCTTATCGTCATCTAGAAGAATCTATAACATCTATCAATAATTCAAAGTTTGCACATAGATGTGTCGGTAGACAGGACCAGTTTATTAAAAAATATGAAGTAAAATTAGAAACAATAATTTTCAGTCTTAAGAGAAAATGACAAACAAAAGATTCATTCAACTTAGCAAAATATTTGATTAAAATATCTAATATGACAGACAAAAATGGGACAGTCCTTAAGATTTGCAAACGATTTGTTTTGACTGAACTTACCTAAAAAGTTGAACGTAGACATAACAACTTTATAACAAAACTAAACTAAACAATAAGTTGAACTATAGAAAACGTCTGAATTATCTGATTTGAAAAAAAATAAGTAGCTGAGTAGATTCATACAATATTAGGACATTTGAAATGAGAAATCACGTAGAATGATAAATTATTAATTAGTAGTAATCAGACACATGTAAACTACTGATACTATTGAGATCAATATTCTTCATATAAGTTTTGCTCAAATAAGTGTATTTGTACCAAAAAAAGTACTATATATAATACCCAAAAACTAGTATGTAATACATTTTCATCAGTAAAATTTGACACACACTCAGATAATAACGACACGAAGCGATCTTTCCGAGTTCCTATCGACATTAAGATTCTGTTGTTTTTATAGTATAGACTTTTGACAGCAATTTATTTGTTACAAATAAATAAATAAATTGCTGTCAAAAGTCTATACTATAAATTTACTACAATACTATAAATTTATTACAAATAAATAAGTTGCTGTAAAAATAAATAATATAATCCTGAGCATCAGCTCAGGATTCTTAGATTTCGTCAAAGAGCATGACCTATGCAAATTTGCAGCGGTTTAGTGATTGCCATCCTTTCTCCACTTTGTTGATGTAATAACTGAAGCTGCTTAAACTCCTTCCGTATTGACAGAGCATTATATAAACGAAATTAAATCAAAGGATTGTGATAATTATTGGCTTTAAAAAAATGTTACCTGTATTAGTAAGCTTTCATGTAAATTTAAATGGTCCGTTTACACATTGATTCACATTAAAACTAAGCTATTGCGAATATTGGACACTTTAAAAAATAAGCTAATTTTCTGTCATTACTTCTAGTTGGAAACTAGTAATTACTAGGTATGCTACTATATTTAATTTCACGAATGTTTCATTATTTTGCAGGCTTATTATATACACACAGAAAGCCTTTCTATATTTTCTTTAGAAAATCGTTCTTCAAAAAATAAGGTCCTTCCTAAGTTCAATTCAATAACTCATAAATGTAAATCCATTATATAAATCAATATAGTACATACACATCAGAAAAGTGTTATTTAAAAAATAAATCCATAAAAATTTATAATTTAATTCACTTGTTTTTATTCATAGCCATCGAACAATATTGTTAAAAAACATGAATGAAAGCCTTATGTTATCAATAACTCGTATAGGTAAGTCATCCCTATTATAAAGTCAAAGAATAAAAGACTTGACGTTCTGAACATATCTGCTTATTTTGTTAGGAAATTTGGATACTGTGATGGTCTTTAGTAATTTATGTAGTATTATTTTAAAAGTTACATTTTTAGTATATTTTTCTGTAATAGTTGAACTGATTCCCACATGCTTATCCATCGACTTCAGTTAGACCACAACAGTAAAATAATTCGTAAATAAACTTGAACAAGATTTCTGGGGATAAAGTTCGGATTCAGGCCCGTGTCGATGAACTTTTAATTGTATATTCTTTATATTAATTTGAATACAAATATCAGCTCAACATCATTTTAATATTAAGTATAAACGTAATATGTGAATGACTTTTAGTTTTTTTGAATAAAACTGAATCTGTTTTATCGGTATTAGATGTTTTACTGTTTTCATTTCTCCAGTTTTGTTTCATAATACAAAATTTTCGTAATAAACATTCATAAGCTGAACAACGAATTGATCACAAATAATGGTAATAAAGGTTTTATTGACGTTTTAATGGATTAAATTCAGTGCTTAATTAATTAAATAACCAATAAATTTTCACCTAAGCATCGTTGTAGTTGACGTTCCGTAAATGGTAATGAGCAAACATTAGCAATTCATAATGGCTTCATTGCAACGTACAAAGCCTGTTTGCTGTAGACGAGTACAAATATTGACCAGCCTCTGTACCATTTATCCTACTTGCTGATATATATTTTTGTCATTTCCATTTCATTCTCCAATTTTAGCTGTTGTTATAACGAATACATGGGAATAAAGTTTACATTTTGGCATTCTTACTCCTTTTTTGTTTGTTTATCATTTAAAGGTGGGATTATTTTTGAGAATTTACGTTATTTTTGTATAAATATTTACAAAATAAACTTTAATTAGTTGCCCTGAAAATGTATTAGATTTCATTCTACTTCTTTTAAAAGCTTTTAATTAGGTATTAATTTATCACCGTCAGATAATATAAAAATAATTTAGTATTTTAACTATAAATTAGCTTTACAAGCCCAAAAGTAAATAAATTAAATTCTTTAAAATTGTATATTTTCACTTTTACATTGATAGTTTTTCATTCCATATATTATACCAAATCGTTAGTATGCACTAGAACCACGGATGGTATTTGATATTGAAAACAAAAAATATTTCATTCAGTATGCAAACTTATTCCCTGCGACCGCAGAGCGGGCTGCGTAATTCCATTAACTGCATTTTGAGTTTCACTCAAAGCCCTCGACTTATCGAATTCAGTGTTTGTGCCAAATTCGTTGAATCGCTGGGTGCAACGAAATTCCCAAATGAAATATGGCCATAGAGTATTGTTTGGGGTTATTGCTTTAAATAGAATTTATTGCCTAAATTACATTGATAAAATTTTAAAGTGTTAACTTTAATTCTTACCTGAAACTTAAGTGTTAAACGTTACTTTAATTTGAACGTAAGTTTGAATAACTGCTTATCAAATATAGATCTGTTATACATTAGAAAAGGAGTTTACAGCAGATAGCTGGCGGAAATGTATGTAGATGACAATATTCAAGCTGCCGTTCGATCTTCGATCCATTTCCTCCTCTTCCAAACGGGAACACATCAAGAAATGACATTTAGTCAGTGTACACAACAGTCGGTTAAATTAATAATATATTAAGATAAATATATTTAGTATATCTAACTTTAATACTTAGATACTTGCAGTTGTAACGTTGACTGTATGAAAATTAAGGGGAATATCTCATCTAGTACAGAATTCGATGTATTTGATACATAGATAGTGTAGAAGTTAAAAGACTTATTTTTTAAAGCGAGCAATGACACTGCACAATAGATTTTACTTTTTATTAGAATCGTCTTCAAAGTCGCAAGTCTGCTGGTAACGCCTACGTATTTTATTTTTATTATTCAAAGTTCTGATTGGTTTTGGTTTTAGATTTTTTCAATTTCCGTGTTTTCCAATAATAGCCGTATAGAACATTTACAGATAGCTATAATTTCGTAATTTTTTTTTCGTCATTCATTTGCCTCAAGGTATTGTTATATAAATAGTTTATATTAATTTTTACTTTTTGATTAGTAATAAAATAATAAGCATTTTGTTTATAAACATTTGGACATAATTTTTTTCGTGTATTTTAAATCAGGTGTAGTGTACTTATCAGAACTTCAACAACATACTTATTTTAGATTTTTATCTAAGCTGTTTCATGTTTCATGTTATTCAATACTTGCCATCGTACCTTAGGCGATACCCCTACCATGTTTTTGCATCATTTATATAATGCAATATCAAAAAATGCACAAATATAACTTGACTATTCATATTAAAAATTCGACTAAATTTTTTTTTAAATAATATAGCTGTTAATTATCTTAGAAATCTGTAGATTTTAACAGAAAAAGGCTACGTAATATCTAGTAACTAACAAAGTACAACTGTAAGACATTAAATATATTAGTTTTTACTAAAAACTACAATCTGCTTCTGTGTCCAGTGGTTGTAGCTAGTTTAAGTTGCAACGTGCATTATACGAAGCAATATAACACGTGAGTGATACTCGAAAGCGATGTAATCTACGCGTTTCGTTGGCAAATCGAAAATCGTATTTGCGATCTACTCACCGCCTACTCAATATAAGTATGAGCTTTCTTAGGTGTGGCTGAAGGTAAATCCAGATAACATGTTTACGATATTATGAATCCAAAATTCATGGCCACGGAATTGTAACAAAAAAAATGTTGGACAATTTTTATTTTTTAAACATTCAATTCCATTAAAGTGTCTTTAAATATTTTTTTAAGGATTTTCATATTCGTTTCGACTTTATGAAATAGTGGGTATAAGATTTTCTAAAACCTTTTCCTATCGTTGAGATGGAACTTTCATCGAACTTAAAATTGCCCTAGTGTAATCTCCACGGTCTTATTTCTGTTCTCCTTCAATGTACATACATGTGTTGCAACATTTTCTTGTAATGTGTATTACATTCTGTTAGATTGTAACAAAGGTAACAGTGCTGAATAAATGTAGGTACGCAAATAAGTAAAGCAATAGCAACTTGACCAGTCACAAAGGCTCAGGCTGTACATATCAATGTAAAAACATATGTATTTGGACATGAACAAACATTATTTTAAAATGAACATGCTTTATATTATGATTCTCTTATCTCGTAGCAGCTGCCAAATTACAAGAGAGTAGTTTTGATAGATCCTTACATATGGACCTAAGAAAACAGTAAATTTTCGTTGAAATAACATTACAGATATTATATGCAAGGAGAAATATCAACCTTAACACACATGTTTAAGGTTCATTCCAGGTTGATATATAAAATATATTTAGATAAATTAATAAAGATTAAATGTCGTAGAAGCCCAGTCAGTCTCGTAATCTTAAATTATTACTTTAGATATACCATCAGTCTTCTTCTATACAATTTAATGTCCTTGAACAATCATAAAATTATCTACCTTATAATGGAAACGAGTTTTCAAGATTAGTACATATATTTTTGATACCTTAATTAAGACTATGACGTTCTTGTAATTACTTTACCTAACTGTGGCTGAAGTTATGAAATTGTATAGTGTAGGTAAGTATGCATGAAGTTGTAAATTTTAAATTATTTAAACTTTTCGAGTGGTTTGCAGGAAATATAAAAAATTATAATTACCGACACTATTAAAATACTGAACAACTAAAACCATGTCCATTAATCGTACTTTAAAACATACGGAATTTAAAAAACTTGTTTTATGTTATCGAGTATTCTTGTAATTTTATTGAGTACTCGTCGTACTACTAAATTACTTCACACTTATGGGTGACTGAACGTTGAAGATAAAGCATTTCATTTTGTAGATCTTCAATTACTTTTGT
>DVQO01001238.1:0-10664 GCA_018231785.1 Danaus gilippus
AATTAATATTAGTGGCTGGTTAAGACATTTAAACGGACATTTGTGCGTGGTTGGACGCTCGATACATCTAACAGAGCATCAAACGCCTTAATCCGATGTTACTTATTTAACCATGATTGGTGAAACTGGGTCTAAAGATTGAAATCTCCCTTAATGGTTTTCTTCTAATTCGGTTATTATTTCTTTCCAGCCCAAGAATCGACAGGTAATCAGGGTATGCTGGGTCCTCGTAAGATGTACCTGGTGGTGCAGCCGACACCGAGTGCTCCGCCCCCGCTGGCGCCGGTCGTGGCCCCCGCCGCCCTTCCCCCCGCGCAGGTAATATATTACTATTAGGGGATCCACCTGTCATGCACAATGTTTCTGTACAATATCAGCTGCTCGTGGCAGTTGTGTTCACATCCGGATACTTTGTCAAATAAAATAATACTATTATAAATTTCAGTGTTTGCATAAAATAAAATTATTTGCCATATTACTGTAATTCACACGAACATCTACCAATATTTTTTTGGTGAAATAAGAAACCATCATATAAAATTGCATATGTTTCTATTAGTAGGATATTGCCCATTATATATTTGAAGTCATTATTACTTGAAAATACATAATTGATTAAAATATGGTCAACCGTATTCTCGTTAGGCTTTCGACATCTTCGTTAATTAATGTATGTCTAGCTAATAATGTTATAGTGAAAATTTATAATTAATACACTGTAATTATTATAATAATGTTGATTGAATTCCATTATTGTGGTTTTACATTAAATAATACAGGCAATGGATATTTTGGCGTAAATAAAAATTACATTTTATTATTAACTACAGAAAGTTGCACGTAACTTTAAGTTGTTCATAATAATATATTACCCACATACATATACTTCTTCAATCAGCATCTAACTCATAGATGTAGTGTCATGTATTAGTTCTATAATAATCAACCTATATATTCAATATTTTTTCTTATATTCCTAATAGTAATACTTGGATCACGCATTTAGATGATTGCAAAACAATTCATTAAAGGAGATTTTTGTTCCTCATAGCTTATTACATTGATTAATATTATGGATAAGACTGGTAATATTCTAATATTTAAAAAAATAGGCATAGTTGACTATTATAACCAAAGACTTCATGTAAATTAGTATCTATAGGGTATACAATATAGTTATGCCATGTATTTAGATATAAATAAATAAAATTTCGTTCAAATTTAACTTTGTACATTTTTATGTCAAGTTTGTATGCCATAGTTTTATAAATCAAATAATATGTAAGAATCGACATACCAAATTATTTTTTAAACTACTATATAGCATTCTTAACTGTAGACATTAGTGTGGAGTCGATTAAACGTTTAGGAGAATACTAAGCACGAATTACTTAACAAGAACACACATGAAGACATTCAATTATTAATAATAAGTAGTAATTCATTAAATAATATTAAAACATTATCATATCTGAGTGGTAACAACAAGCGATGTAACTGTAATGAAAAGAAAGTGTTGTCTGAATGTTATTATTTAAAGGTTTTGCTTCATGCGAATATTGAATTTATGATGTAGATAATTTAGTTAAATTTATTCATGTTTGTTATGTCATTAGTTATCACTTATTGTTAAAAAAAACTTTTATATTTCATAATAATTCTTTAGATTTTTCTTGTTTGAAATCATTATTTAAATATGAATTATTAAGTTGCTAAACCCTTAATGTATGTTTTGATATTGTTTAGCTTTTGTTAATATAAACTGAAGGTGATCATTATGACTTGATTATTTATTGACATTAAAATTGTTCACAGTATGTGTATGGATTGTTACAACGATTTTACAATGAATGAACATTTGAATATCTAGAAGTCTTATAATAAACGATAAAGAAACAAATACCACTGTTTCTAGTTCATTCTTTGTAAAAAGGATCTAAATTTCTTTACTATAATATATCTTAATGAAGTGAATAAGACGATTCTGAATGTATAGCATTGAGTTCTCTAGCATCAGATAATGTTAAACTGCATATAAATGGTGATTATAACTTTTGGTAACAAGAATTGCTCATACACCACCTGTTTTATGTATGAATAGACTTAACAGTTAATGCATTTTATGATAAATGGCTAGTGCAATATATAATAACTCAAATAAATTATTAAAATAGATTTGACTTTCATTTAATCAAGACCTCTTATTGTTTATGTAAATTTATTTTCTCTTTGTTTACCTATTGGTTTTTGATGAAGTTTTGTGGGGGTGTATGGGCAATTACTCACCTAAGTGTATGATCCATTATTGTTAATTATACATTTTACATATTTTATACAACATTAATGTAAATAGAATCATAACTTTTACTGTGATGTAACATATTGTACTGATATATTCCCACAAAAAGAAAGTATTATTACTATTTTTTGTTACTTTTCCCCTCTTATTTTGTTTTTGTTAATTTTTATGTGATGCATTAATTTTTCCTTTTAGGATAGTAAAGCAGATGATAAAGTGAAACGACAGTTACTGAACGGCGAAGATCATGTAGCAGAAGCCGTGAGCCATAAAGAGGCTATACCGTCCAAGCCCGAGGACATATCGCAGAATAACACCAAAACTGATATCGTTAACCAAACTAATGAAGTTAATCAAAGTAATAAATTCATTCTCACTCCTGACTACATACAACAAAGTAAGTTGCTACCGAACAACAGATACTGCAGAAGATGTTCATTTGAATATTTCATATATACGGACATAAATCTAATTAAAAAATGGTGCTAAATTTTACCAATGCAAAATTAATTTTAAACTACTTCATCGATCTAGAAAACAAGAATTACTAATTTAAATTAGTTTAAATAATATTTAAAGTAGATTCAAAGTCAAATAATATCTGTACCTATGTTTTAGCTATAAAAAGTGCCTTAAAACAAGAAAATCTCAATCCGGAGATCGAGGAGAAGCTGCTACAGCTCCAACGTTACCAAGAGAAGCAGATGAAGCCGGACGCGCCTGTGGAGCGGGAAGTGAGGCCTGCGTCACCTCGCTCACCCTCACCGCCCGCCAGGAGGAGAGGACTGTCCAGGCATGACGACACGGACGACGAGTGGATCGAGACCAGTCCGCGGAAGAGGTCCCGGGCCCGCGCGCCCTCGCCCCCCACCGCCGTTCTGCCTTCACCGGCACCGCAAGTCATCACCGCTCCGCCGCCGCCCACACCACCGCCACGCGTCACGCCACGCCCCGCCGCGCCACGTCCCACCGCTCCGCCAGCAGCTAGCACGGCGCCCGCACCCGCCGCGCCACCCTCGCCAGCCGTCGATGAGCGACGCCGCGTCGCGTCCACACATTCGAGACTGTTACTATTGTTCAAACATAAGGAGATGCTCAAGAAGGAAATCATCAAGAAACGAGGTCTGCTCGAGAAGGAGCTGGGTGTTGAGATACAGGTGAAGTATTTGAACTAACACACAAATTACTGCAATATGTAATTATTTACACTTGGTTGCAATTATTAAAGTCATGTATCTTTAAACTGATAGAAAGAACTATCTGCGGAGTTGGCGCTGCGAACACGTGCGGAACGTAGCAAACAGGAAGAGGTGCGCGGCAAGAGACGGACGGCTGGGCCCTCGCCTCGCGCGCACAAGAAGACCGCCAAGAAAGAGAAGCTGTTGTGTATATGTCGCACTCCTTATGACAACACTAAGTATGTATTTATACTGTCATGTGAATATGAAAAATATAATTATAATAAGCCCTTGTTATACTCCTAAATTACGAACTATTTTGTTCAGATTTTACGTCGGTTGCGAGCACTGCAGTAACTGGTTCCATGGAGATTGTGTTGGTGTAACTGAAGAGATGAGTAAAACTATGGAGGAATATGTATGCACTGAATGTCGGAGAGCTGAAGAGACTCAGGAGTTATACTGTCTCTGCCGTCAACCTTACGATAATTCTCAGTATGTTAAAAATAATTATTACGGAACTTAACAATGCCAAAGAACGTTTATTTATAAACAAATATGGATAATATACGTTTCTAATATTACTATGCTTTACTTTTTCAGGTTTTATATTTGTTGTGACCGATGTCAAGACTGGTTCCACGGTCGATGTGTTGGTATATTGCAATCGGAGGCCGATAATATTGATGAGTACATATGTCCAAACTGTCAGAAAAATAATTCCGTCAATTTCGCAAATATGAAAGAACTTACTCCTAAAGATTTTGAGCATCTCAAAAGACTTGTGAAGCAGATACAATTACATAAAAATGCTTGGCCTTTTATGGAGCCAGTTGATCCTAGAGAGGCTCCTACGTATTATAAAGTTATAAAAGAACCAATGGGTAAGTGACTTTGACCATTATGAAAGAAATATTTAATCTATCTTGCCTATGATTTCATTATAAATAAAATTTTATTTTCAGATTTACAAACAGTGGAAAGAAAAGTGAATGAAAAAACTTATAGTACATTAAGTGAATTCATTGGTGATATGACTAAAATATTTGACAACTGTCGTTATTTTAATCCAAAAGACTCAGAGTTTTATCGGTGTGCTGATGGTTTAGAAGCATTCTTTGCGCAAAAAATAAAATTTTTTCGCGAAAAGCTATTTGAATCTACACAATGATAATAATAGTAGTGCCAGTGATCGAAAAAGTGAAAGACTTACAAGATAGAGACTTCGAAACGAAATAAGTTACATTTTCCATCTGGTAACACTTGTAAATTGTATACATTGTGATTAAGTTTGGGTTGAAGTATCAGTTAAGTCAGCTTCAATTTCATGTTAAGTATTTATTATATTTATTAATGCTTTACATTTTTAATCTACTTTAAAGCTGACACTGACACAAAAAGAAAATCTTCGCAGAAGAATATTATAAATTATATACATAGTTTTGTGAGAAAAATATTGTATTAGCTGATATGACATAGTTCTCTAGTTAAAACCTAGTATATAGTTTAAGTAAACATTATTGTATGTAAGAAATAAATTTGTAATAATACAACTGTTTTTAATATTTAAAGCTATTTCATGTTACATTTTGTATCTTCATATTTAGTTAGGGCATTCCTTTTAAATCCCTGACACAGACAGGTGTTATAAAATTGAGGTCCATTTGTATGTGTCGTAGTTTTCAAACGGTTCAACCGATTTCAATACGGTTATTTTTATTTGAAAGCCAGTTTGTATGTGATGACTCTTAGTTAAGTTTTGCTATAACAGCCTAGCAATGTAAAAGAGTTCAGTCAGCTGTTCTAAGATATCAAGACATTTTTGGCCTATGGTTACTCAATTACATGACGATTAATCCGTTGGTTTCCTTTAGAAATGTCATAAAATCAAATACGTGAGTTAAATTAACAATAAACAAAGACTTGTAGCATAGCTTGAAAAAAGAATCACCTCTCGCAATAACCTTCGTCTTACACAACGCTTTCATGTCAAGGAAACATTACATTGTTGACACAGCTGTTTATGTTCTCAATATACATGACTCAATTGTTTTTTTTTTCATATCAATCATAAGGTCTACCCTTTTTCCTAGAATTCCAGAAGCTATCAAGTGTCAATATAGTCCAACTTTGCTTTCTAATATCTCAGAAAACATGCATTTTTAAGTTTGTCAAGAGCAAAAAATAATAATAGGGTTGTAATAAAACGTCTAAAGCAATTAACAGAATTTAATTGAATACTAATCTTTGTATATTAAAAAAAAATTAAAAATACCGTGTAATAAAATAATTTATACAAGGATAATACAAAATTAGCTTAGGTTGCTAGTAAAATGGCACCAGTGTTCTGTAAAATTTTAACAACAGTTGGTGGTATTCAAATGTAGTCTTATCATATGAGATAAATGCTTAACAATCCATTGGTGCTTAAAATGTTAGGAATATTTCTACACAACATACAATTGAAATCGTCTTATAGCTGCCCGACTTATTGCTATATGTAACTTAATGATTTTATTGAAAATAAAATATAGATCACAGTTTCAAAATAATTGTGCCATAGGATTAATATTTACACCAATTCATGAATGATTATCTAACACTATCAGTCATTTGCAAGTTCTTACACAAATATTATGAAATTAGACTAATAACGGTCTGAAAAAAAACTATTTGACTCAAGTTCATTTAACGTTCAGTTCGGCATCAATTATACAATAGGTACGCATTTTATAAATGTAAGCAATATAATTTACCTATTACATATATAGAAATGCAATGAATGTTGCGTTTGTATAAAACATACAACTCTTAATAGTAAACTATTTCAAAATAAGCAAGGGTGCTCAAATATTAAATTCATAAATTGTTGTACAAATTGTACAAAGTCTAAGGATACAATTATTTGCACTTGATATAGAAGTGCTTACTTTGACAAATGTAATTAGTTAATGTATATAAACTTGATTTGTTTTAAATAGTTATTCTAAATTTATGTATGTCCCTTAAGCTAAGTTATTTAAAAGTTGTAGTTACTAGAACGCAGAGATGTCACATACTTATACATAAGTATCTGAAATACAAATAAGAATAAGTATTTTCGTCTTTATCTTAAATTATTCTGTCCTGCATCTAGAGGAACAATGATAACAATTGTCAAAATATTGAAGTTATTGCTAGTGTTGATCAGTGATATGCATGTATTATCAGGTCTCTAGAATATTTCTATTGTAAGTAGTGAAGACAGGACCACAGAAATCATTTCAGTATTTCTTAATATCAGTACCTAGGTAAATAATCATTTTACCCAACGAACGCTTATCGATCGGTTATTCAAAACCAATGTTTCGTTTGTATGATAATTACGTAATCTTATTGTATTCCACATACTAAATTTGGAATTAATTAACATCTCTGCCAGAAGGTCTCTTAAAGTCATATCCTCAAACACAATAAATATCTTCTCTTTATAAGTCAAACGCTTAAACTGGAATGATTGCTACAATCGATAAGATACAATAGTAAAAAAATTATCGCTAGTTTTTATTGCTTTTAAACAACTAACAATTATATTTAGCTATTACTTTCCAAGTTATCTCATGATATGAATATTAACAGCTATATTATTCAGTAACAATTTAAGTAGTAAACACTTCAACGTTTAAACTCGCATAGCCGCCATCATATAAAACGCAATTTATTATATATATTTATCATTATTACGATCCAGCGAGATCTTCTAGTTAAAGCAATCATACACGATCCTTATAGACTACATCTCATTAACACTATAAAACTTTTTAATTTAAAATATATTTTTATACATTGTATAAAATATTATGTTCATACAATATTCGAACTTCGAATGTGAACCATCGGACGAGCGGAGTACGTCCTAGAGGTCAGCTCGGTATAAGACTCGACTAACGATATTTACACAGTTCATTGGGACTGAGTGGGCAGTGTACTGTATGTTATATGTGCACAGCGGTAGAGGGCGCTGCGTCGATCGGCTCCTGTCATACGAACGACGAGAAGCCCGGCAGCGGCGCCCTGGAGCGAGCCATGTTGTTCATGACAATCTGACCGCCGTTGAGACAGACGACCGCGCTGCCTTCGGGCTCCGAATCCGTGTAGCTGGAGTAGTTCCTCACCGGCCGCTGTCTCTTCCAGGACTGACGCAGCGTGTCGTTCACGTTAGCGTAGTGGTTCACGAACGAATGAGGTTCGGATCGAACGCTCTCGTTGTCGCTCTCAGAGTTCTGGATGTAAAAATAATATCTATCAGATCGATGATTTATAGTTTTGGGCGAAGTACTAAGTAGGTCGTCTTATAACGGGACAGGGTTGTAAAGTTTAATGTTTCCAATTTATTTTTTATTCTATTTTAAAGGAAGCGATAGTTCTACTTAGATTGTATTTTTTTACTTTAGCGATTTAATAAAAACATTATGTGAAACTACGGATATGTATCAAATATAGCGACTTTTAAACACTAGGGAAAGACAGCAAAAACTAACTTACTCTATTAGATATAGTTGTATGTAAGTAAAGCATTGTTTAAGAAGGGAATAAACAGTCCACGATAATAAGATACTGGATAAATATATATCAACGATATTTAGTTTTATATTACATATAGTATAAAATAATCGTGATACAACAGCACATGTGAAACATTTATATTTAATTGTTACCATAAATATTTTTATATACATGACACATACGGAGTTATTCACAACAGCGGGATTCAATTAACAAAGTTTTACCTTCATGCAACCAATAAATCCTATAAGCCGTAGAGTGCTAGCCTTTAAATAAGCGTGATAAACTAAACAGATGCGATATCGTTAAAAATATTTACCGGAGATCCGATCGACGGTAAGGGGGAAAAGAAACAATACGTTTAGTTAGGCGTAGGCTCAGACGACGGATATTTTGATGGTGATCACCTGGGAGTCCGACGAGCTCATCTCCGAGGGCTTCTCTGTGAGGGACGAGTCGTCGGGGTGGTCGTCGAAGGCGCGGAGGCTCTCCTCGTCGCTGCGGTAGTTGACGGAGGCGGGCGACGGCCGCGGCGGGGACTTGCCCAGCGCTGGTCCATGGACCGGCTTGCGGCGCAGCGTGCCTCCCAGTGCTCCCACACTCGCCACGGAATTCTGCCGCGACCGGTACATGTCCAACGCCAACGAGCCGCGCTCGTCCGTCTCACCGGCCAGAGATTCCTCTAACGTCTTCTGTGCTTCTTCTGTGATAGTGTATATAGTTAGAAATCACGATATTTTACTGATTAAGTTATTAAATGTATCATGTAAGTATACTGACTTTTGTATTTGTAACTTTTGCTTTTGACGCACAGTATCGCTATCACCATGATGATGATGATGATGGAGGCGGCGGCTAGGGCGACCATGAACCAGGTGCGTCTATAGAACGGTCGGTATTGTAAGTACCCGTACTCTAGATACAGCTTGGACGGGGTCACGATGACCTTGTCGCTGTAAGCCGGGTTGCTGATCCCGTACATGTTGTATGCGATCACTCTGAACGAATACGCGGTTGAAGGAAGCAGACTCTGATACGAGATCGTGAACTCTTCCAGAATACCGTTGCTCGTTCTCGTTATAGTCTCCCATCTGGTGTCGTCTGAAAACAAATGTATAGGTATAATTGCCCATATTTAATATACATTTATTTGGGAAAAATCCACTAGGTTTGCAATTAATATCGTAGTCACTTACATGCTTGCCATGTTTCCTTAGCTGCATGGATGTGGCAAAAACAAAATATTTATTTATATAACATGTATGGCTACGTTATATGTATAACCTTAATATTCTCTGTAGTAATACAAGAATAAAGTGCATTTTTTTGTTATGAAACCAACCTTTCTTTCTTGCTTCGAAGTAGTACCCCAGCAGCGGCCCTCGTCCTGAGGCTCCATTGGTCCACCTCATAGTAAGAGCGGCAACATCAGCCCTGAGCCTTAGCGCCGCGGGTGGTGAGGGCGAGCCGGGCTGCGGTCCGGTCCGGACCCGCGCCTCCGCCGCAGCCCCGGGCCCTACTGTGACCGCCTTCACACTAAACCGATACTCCACCTCCTCTTCCAGGGTCCCCACCGCCAGCCTTCGCTCGTTAACTTTCTGTTTCACCTGCTTGCTGAAACCTGCGAAATATTAAATAGACTTCTTTATAAAATTATTGTCAAATATAAACTGTACGAAGCTATGTAAACTGAGACAAAAATTTTCACTAATTTTATTTTTCACAACAAGTGGAGTGTACAACGAATCGTTCAATTCAATATATGTATATATGTAAATAATAATACTAAATCCAGTTCATACGTTCATCCTGCTCTATAGTCTCGTACGTCACGAGGTAAGAGTGTATGAGTCCGTTCCGTCTTTGCGGCGGCTCCCAGGAGACTACGAGGCTGTTCATTGTGATGTCTGTGAATGTTATGTTACGAGGAGCTGAAGGGAGGCCCTGGTGTGTCCTCACTTGTATGGCAGTCGAGCGAGGACCGTCGCCCGCTGGATTAAACGCTAGAACCTGGTAGAAATCATTGATAGCAATATAATTTAATAAATATAAAAATTTTAAGAACTAACTCAAATTTTGATGACTTTTTGTATTTATACGAAATATAGAAGTTAGCTGAAAAACTTGTATAACATGATACCTATGTAAACTTAGGTCACATAAAGAGTTAAATTAAAAGCCGGAGAGAAATATATTATAAGCATACCTGTATTCGGTACTGTGTGAACTTGTCGAGGAACACCAGTGAGTGTGACGTAGCTGTTGCGGGAACTACTTCAATTTCCTCCTCAGCACGACGTCCTGGTTCAGGTTCCTCGGGAGATTCCGTCATTAGGTAGAAGATCTAAAGAGTGAAACGTAATTTCCATAAAATATTACCTCAGATAACAGGAGAGATATTCTGAAAAATTCTAAGCTGAAGCTAAGTTTTGAAAGGTGTAGAATCACAAATGGTCCACAATTAATTACCTATTTCCTAAAAAAATTGGTCATTAGTGGAAAAAATAAAAAATATAATGAAATTAAATTAAACAAAAACAAAACTGAGAAGTCTCTAATAACACTAAATATAACTAGTTACTAGTTACTTAACAGAAGATAGATACTACTCTCAGAGTTGATTTTTTATATGATCATTATAT
>DVQO01001239.1:0-10662 GCA_018231785.1 Danaus gilippus
CCGCCACACTCGAGCCATGCCACACACACCACACACGCAGCACACAACACTACAGATGCTCTCGGCAGGTACCTGGAACTATACCTCTATGATATTAATGATTATCATTCAATGAATCTATCCACCGCTCTGGTACGCCAGAAAATTAAGAAATCTATGGCGGGAGGTGATAAAATAACAAGACCGACTGACAGACACTCACATCTCGTCTGCTCATCATCAAGGTTGCTGCAAACTGAGCAAAATGTGGGGAGTATGAAGTTTTTATAAAAGTTACCCGCATAGTATATCTAGCGTGACACATGTTCTAATTCTATGTAATCCATTGAGAACATGTGTCAGACTCATATTAGAGCAGATTAAATATACACATATATTATTTCCACAGTATATTAACAAATCCTGAAATCATGAGACAACTACAGAGTCTTCAGGCCCAGATGCAGCTGATGACGGGCATGCAGATACCTGTGAGTAACACAAGCTTATTGTACCGAGTTTGATGTGTTACATGATATATAATAAAGAAAAACTTTAACCATTTCAGAATTTGATGCCCATGATGTCCGACATGCAACTTCAGCAAAACCAAAATTCAAGTGCACCATTCTTAGTGAGTTATTTTGAAGTTATTGTTTTTTTGTCACAATTATTTACATTGAAAAGGAAAAACTCATTCAAAAAAAAAAAACAAACTGGATCATGTTTTAGTTGGAAATACTTGGCATGATAAATGCAACTTGACATTTCATGTAAAATATAACTGATAACATTGATTATTAATTGATTACTATTTATGTTCTCATTTTAGTAACACTTACAGTTAGTGGTGGCCTAGTGGTTAAAGAACCCGCCTCTCGTGCTCGAGGGCGCGGGTTCGATCCTGGCATGTAGCAATGTGATTTTTCCGAGTCATATGTACTTTCTAAGAGTATTTAGACATCACTGACAGACGGTGAAGGACAACATCGTGAGGAAACTTGGACTTATAATTTCCAATTATAAGTTTGAGATCACCAACCCCTCTTGAGCAAGCGTGGTGATTAAACCTTCTCCATGTGAAAAAGAGGCCTTTGCTCCGCAGTGGGCTCTGATAGGCTGATGAACATTTACAAAATGACTGATCTTCACATGTTACTGATAGTGATACATATTAACATTTACTGTTCTTTAATGCAAATCATGAAATGATCTGTACAACAAATAACATTTTTAAACAAATTATTACCACTATTTATCATTATATGGCACAAATAAACTTTTAAATGTATGAGCAATTTTTACCTCTTTCTTTATAAAATATGAAGTATCGGTGTATCATATTTCAGAACTCTCAGACGGAACAACAGAAACCCGCCGAGCCCAAGGAGGACCTCGCCAACGAGTCAGACATAGAGTTCGTGGAAACGGGGCCCCAGGTCATAGAGATACCTGACGCTAACGACTCACGCTCACCCTCGCCCAGGAGACGACACCGGTCACGGTCCAGGAGTCCGCGCCGGAGGAGGAGGACGCGCTCCCCGAGGAGGAGGAGGGAGAAGGAGCGGGACAGGGAGCGGGACAAGACGCACAAGGATAGGGAGGCCGAGAAGGAGCGCCAGCGGGAGAGGGAGAAGAGGGGCCTGCCGCCCATCAAGAAGGAGAACCTCAGCGGTGAGTGGGGGGAGGGGGGAGCCGTGTCGCGGTGCTGACGGACGGATGACGAACGGGTCTGTTACAGTGTGCAGCACCACGTTGTGGGTCGGCCGGCTGTCCAAGCAGGCCACGCCCGAGGAGCTGTGGGACCTGTTCGGGGCCGTGGGCGGCGTGGCGGCCGTGGACGTGGTGGCGCCCCGGGGCTGCGCCTTCGTGGTTATGGAGCGGCGCCGGGACGCCGCGCGCGCTCTTGCCAAGCTGCACCGACACAAACTACACTCCAAGGAGATAGACGTGGCCTGGGCGGCCGGCAAGGGGGTCAAGGGCCGAGAGTGGAAGGACTACTGGGAGGCGGAGCTCGGGGTGGCCTACCTGCCCTGGAGCGCCCTGCATGCGCGCTGGCTGCTGGGCGCGCTCTCGCTGGACGCACTCGAGGACGGGGGAGCCGTGGACGAGGACACGCTGCCGCCCTGGCTGCCACCCAGGGTAGGAGACATGACGACCAATAACTACATGACGACAAACAAAACAGACCACAGCTACATGATGACCGTGTCCACAGATACTGCCCAAATCGGTCGGGGAGGCCGTTCCGCTAATGGGCGCGCTGCCCGCTCCACTGTCGCTGCCGGCCGGGCTGCCGCGTCTGCCGCCACCCGGGTGAGTGTCGGTTGTATGAGGCGCCGTCCCTGCGCCGTCCGTACTAATGAACCCTGGTGTCCATCAGACTGGGCGCTCCGCCCCCCGCCGCGGGTTACCCCGGCCTGGGCTCCCTGGCGCCGCACCAGCTGCTCAACGAGTCCCAGGGCTCGTCGGCGCCGGGCCTGCAGCGCGACCCGCTGCTCGCCTTCCCGCCCGCCCTGCCGCCCCACACGATGCCTCAGACGATGCCTCAGCCCGGTCGGTCTCATCCTTTGCTCGATCCCGTATCTTGGTAGACTCGTGTCATGACCCGCTCGTGTCGCAGGCTTGGTGGGCGGCTTCCTGGGCGGCCTGATGGGTGTGGGAGTGGGACACGTAAACGTCGGCGGGCTCGTGCTGCCCCTCCACCCGGCGCACGCGCACGCGGCGCACTCGCACACTCCGGTCCATACGCATGCACATCCGCACGCCCTGACACACGCACTCGTGAGTATGACGACCTCCGAGTGTCCCGCACGTATAGCAGCAGGTGCCCGCTCGCTCCATATGACGCCGCCGTCCTTCTCTCTGTGTCGCCAGGTGCCGCAGGCGGGGCCGCGAGCCGAGGTGGCGGACGACGCCATGGAGCTAGACACTGACGACCAGCCGGACGAGCCGCCCGTGCCGCCCGCCCCCGCCGCCCCGCCCGCGCCCGCGCCCGCGCCTTCCCTCGGCCTGCCGCCTCCCGTCGTGCCCCCACCGTTGTCCATGGACCAGGTACCCCTCGTCGCCTCTCTCTCTCTCACTCTCATCGTCTCCCTCCTAATATTCATGTGTGTCCTTCCTCAGCTGCAGGTGTTGTTGTCGAAGCCGCCGCCGACGTTCAACTCCGCGGAGCCTCCCCCTGGGTTCAACCCGGAGTCCTTCGAGGCGGAGGAGACTCTGGACGAGCGCCGCGACCGGGACAAGGACCGCCGAGACAGAGACCGGGACAGGGACCGAGACCGACGGGACAGACGGGACGAGCGGCCCGAGCGACCCGCGGGACGACGGGACAGGGACCGGCCGCGGGACAGAGACAGGTGGGGGGAAGGATACTGATTAATTTCAAAATATTAGTAATAAAATGTATATACGGCTTTTGGTTCATATTATACATCATTAGTTATGATGCAATTCATGCTTACTGTTTGATGACTGTTCCCACTAAACATTAGATTAGACAAGTGGACTGTATAAGTGTGTGAGTGAGTTATTTGATACTTGAGTGCTGTAAGTGTTGTATTCAACTGGACATCGACTGTGAGTTATTTGTAAACAGACAGACGTGATAGGTCGCGAACAAACTGTCTAAACTAAATTATTCATCGAGTGATGCGCCCAAGGACACCGACCGCGTCGAGGGTTACCTCACTGACCAACACTGACCAACACCAGCTGCTTCATATCAGTACATATTGAACTCGCCTGTTCTGGACCGCCGCGGCCAGGATACAGGAGGCGTCAACAGAGTAACAAGTGTAACATGTATGTAATGACAAGTTGATGTTATCTCCTCGCTCATTAGTAGGTGCTTACGCCTGACGTAGCCCTTTGTTGATATGTTGCTAATATTGGGATAAACTTTTTCAATCATTTCTTCTATTTGTTTTCCAAAACCCAAATATTGTTGAGGCTTATACAGGAAGTCAATTCAGGAGCACACATCTTAAGCACAACAGCTGGGCACAATATCATGTCTCATTGATTTAGGTGATCGGCAGAAGGCAGCTCAGAAAGTGTACGTTCCCAATGAGAGTCATCTTCTAACAAATCTATTGCTTTAAAAACTCCTTCAAATATTTGATAAGTTTTACCTTGTAAAGTGCGAAGACTACTGAAAGAAGTGGGGCCTTATACTACGTGGAGGAAAATCCTCAAATGAAAGCAGTCACTGTTGTTTGGATGATTGATGATGATTTTCACACGTCTGTATACCCGTCGACTATCGTTCCTTGTTTCCCTCCTAGGATTTTTTTCTTTGAATTATTTTCAGTTAATACACTCATTGCACATTGCTTCAGAACTACTTCATAAGTCGATTGTAACATGAAGGTTACCTGATAGCTGCCTCAGTTGATGTATTTTGTAATATATTTCATTGATCACGTTTATATAATATGTATTGTACATATTTCATAAAAATCCAAATATTTTGTGTGACTTGCATCAAGGAGTGATTCAAAGACTGATGGCCAAACTATCTCATAGGCCAGCTACATCTTGCCATTAGCACAGCAATATTAACAAATAATCGAGCGCCTTTGTAATTATATTAATTGAACAATTATAATACATTACAAAATATTCTCTATTGCATCCTGAAAAGTATTTTTCGTTGTAATGTTATTATTTAGTGAATCATTCCTTTAATGTTTAAGCAGCATACGGTTGTTACCGAAACGGACCTTTCTATCTTTAGGCGTTTCTGTTTTTTTTTTTTAATATGATGCCTATCATCATCCAAGGATAATAATCGTAAAGTATAAACCAGCAAAGATTCTAAAGCCTTCTGAGGAATCAGTCTTTTACGATCCCGTGATAAATGAACATTTCTCTGTTGAACATGTTTCTCTTGTCTATTAAACATGTTTGTTACTTGGCATCAAACGAACTCTTTCGGCAGAAGACGAATCATGACCTAACTTACATCTTCGCCGAGGCATTCTTATAGCATTCTTATATAAATACTGAAATAAAAAAGTTTATGCTCTCAACTAAAAGTACATATATGTATATGTAGTATGGATTAAAAACTTCTGAATACTTGCTCTTAATTGCTTAACTGATTAGGGATGCTATTGATTGGAAATGGAACTGAAAATCAAAATAAAGAAAACACAATCATCACTCGTGTATTATTGTATTTCGACTTATTAGATAAAAATACAATAGGTAAGAGGGGGGGGGGGGTTGAGTCAACTACCGCGCTATACGATGCGACTGCGTGAGTTAAACTTAACTGTATAACTTCCAAATGGTAAGCCCGTACAGAAACCCAGGTTTGGTCAAATACGTACAGGTTCACTGGCTCTTAGACCAACTGTATTTAAGTGAATAGCTTTCCTAGAAACGCTTTAGGGATTTGAGTTTTTAGGAGCTGTAAAATGAATATAGTATGTTATTCTTAAGAGATAGACATATTATATGCCATCGCGCACTTTTCTATAGACCTACATAAGATACACAATGCCACAATACATTATTTTGCTATATCTCAAAGACTTTAGGCATCGTTTTCGTTAAAGACGTCCCGTTTTTCCCGACATCTTCACAAAATTAAACGCTTAAGTGTAAAAAATACTAATAATAGTCACTGAAACATGACATAAAAAAAACTGTGTTTGTATATTAACAGAGAGAGAGATGAACGACGCGAGAGAGACCGAGGAGGACGAGAGAGAAGAGACCGGGACAGGGAGAGGGACAGGTTCCCCAGGGAGAACAACAAGTCAGTATCATAATAGACTGATGAAACATTTATACTATCACAATACATGAACACGATACTTCCCTCCTCAGCGAGAAAAGTCAGAAGTCTCCGCGGAGTCAGGCGGGCGAGGTGAGCGGCGAGAAGACGCTGCAGGAGAGACTGTGGGAGATGGCCAACGGGAAGACCGGAGACGGAGACGAGCTGGACGGACGAGCGGAGCGGCCGCCGCTCATAGAACGACCGCCTCTCATGGAGCGGCCGCAGGCAGCAGACACCAGTCAGTACACACACGTGACACGACCCTACACTACGTATCGTACATTGACCGTTTATTTTAAATATGTAACTCTTCTAACAGAAGTTCGTCTCCGCGGTCCCGGCGGAGGCGGAGGTCCTCGCCCGCCGCCGCGCGCCCCGTGGCTGGCGCCGCGCTTCAATGGTCTGGGCCCGCCTTTCGTCCGCCCTCCGTTCGAGAGGCCCCCCTTTGAGGGTCCTCCCATGTTTGAGAGGCCTCCGTTCGGCCGCATGCCGTTCGACGGCGCGCGGCCTCCGTTCGACGGTCCCCGGCCTCCTGGTCCTCGCCTGCCCTTCGATGCACCGAGGCCTTTCGACGGGCCGCGGCCCCCGTTCGATGTCCCGCGCCCTCCCTTTGATGTCCCGCGGCCGCCGTTCGAAGGTCAGCGACCTCTCTTCGACGGTCCGAGGCCACCGTTCGACGGCTTCGAAGGAGATAGATCGTTCGACGGACCCAGGTTCGACGGACCTCCCGAGTTCTTCGACAGAGGCAATAGAAGATTCGATGATAGAGATTTCAACGAGAGAGGCTGGAACGGAGACAGAGACTTCGATAGGAGGACCGAATGGGAGGACAGGAGGAGAGAACGCAGAGGGAGAGATAACGAGGAGCGGTTCAGAGAGCGAGGGGGGAGGGGGAGGAACTATGACGAGAGAGCGAGACCGAGAGACGAGAGGAACACTAGGAGAGACAAGGACAGAAAGTCGAGGTGGGGAGCGGCGGACGAAACGGGGCAGGGGACAGAAGACAAGGGGAAAGATACCGCAGGGGAGAGACAAGAGGGAGAGAACGATGAGGGGAACGAAACAAATGACATACACACGAGGAGGACGAGCGGAGAGGAACATAGAACAGAAGGGGACGGGGGGAGAGAGGAGACCGGGGGAGGGGGAGAAAAGGAAGGGGAGGTGGAGCGGCTGAAGGAGGAGGAGGACGGGGGCAGGGAACACGAACAGAAACAACAAGAGGAACACGAGCAGACAGGGGAGAAGAAAATAACAGATACGATAGGGGAGGAAGAGACAACACAGGGAGCGGAAGACCGGGGGGGTGGGGGGGAGGACGGCGCGAAGACGAGCCCCGGGACAGTGGGGGAGGCCGGGGAGGGTGAGGAGAAGGGGGAGGGGTCGGCTTGACAGAGGAAGAGGAGGAACATGGAATATTTCCAGTGGAAATGATTCGGGTGACGCGGCGCCGGGCCGGGTGACGTCACGCGCCTGACGCGACGCGGACGAGCGACGCCGGGCGATGGCCGCTAGCGACGGCGACACACGATGCCAAAGATTAATTTTATAAAGATGAAATATACGAGTGCCTTACTGGTTAGCGTGTTTTGTTTGTCGGAGATAGAAGAGGATCGCGTCCGGGCGCTCTCTCGAGCGGCCGGCCAGGTACCGTGCACGATTTTACTATTCGCTCTGTCGTGTCGGATGGGAGCGATCCGATCCCACACGGCACGACACTAGCAATGTGTGCAAAGAAAGGCCTCGCGCCGCGTCACCCGCTCGCCCTGGACCCGCCCTCGCCCGCCGACCACCATGAACAAACACTGTACCGATGTTACTACCAGTCGTCTTCTTACTTTAATATTCTTTAGTTCCCGCGCCCTTTGTTGTTTTAATATTCGTTTCACTCGCCGGTGGAGGTTCGTCTCTGATACTAACAACGATATCTTAGGAACACGCGCTCCTTGTAACATTTTAGTTTAGGAATCTTTATAATATTGAATATATTACATTCGAGGATTTTTAAATCGTTTAAGTGTTTATACAATATGTAAAATATAAATATATATATAAATGACTCTATAGGGGGATTAGATTTTAATAAAGAATCACATAATGTTAGTTCACTGTGTAGATAGTCATAGGAAGTGCATGCTTGATGTTTGTCATATTTGTGCTTAAATAAATATTTGTAAAATTCAAGGCGGGTTTTAGTTCTCAGCAACATTTCCAGGTGGACGTCCTCGATGGTCGCGGCGGGTCTCTTTGCACGCATTGTCTAGTTGCTTTTTTGTATTTTGTTCTATTACAGCCCTACGAGCGCCACCAGCGGCCCCACAGACTCCGACAATGATTGTGACAAATGTATTTTATTTAATATTATACTGTCAAAATCTTGACATGTCACTAGGAATTAAATTATAGGAATGAAATAACTATACCTAGGTAGCCCTGAAAATGTTCAGATAATTAAAAACGGCTTAATGAGAAAGTTGCCTATACTTTAATTTTTGGTCGAAGTAATCTCCGTCCCTTTTTTAATTTTTTTATTTATTTAATATGAAGCTCCAACACAGGTACATATGTAATACAAAAAATACAAGTTTAGACAATAAGATTTTAAATGTACCTCCAATTATTTTTGGTCTACAAAAAAAAAATTTTTGCCTCCTTTACATAACTAAGAATTATTATTATTGATTCAATTGTACTAAATAGAAATATGGTATCAAAATTTTTATATCACGTATATTTTTTTACAATTTAATTTTAAATAAAATAGCTTTTTTAGCATTATATTTTAATCATATATTCATTTATCATCATAATTTTGGATAAAGACCATGAAAAAACATTAAAACGTATATTACAAAATGGTTATTTCTTATTATTAATATTATTTTACTTTGTAGTTTTCTTTCTTTTCATATTTTGAAGTGGAGTTTCGCGCCGAATAAACCAGTAAAAATCAGCAAGCATTCCTTCTGACCATTTTCCGTTGTAGCGTCTCTCTATGTGCATAATATCTTGATGAAACCTCTCACCATGTTCATCTGATACTGCTGCAAGGTTAGGTGGGAAGAAATCCAAATGAGAGTCCAAAAAATGATTTTTTAAAGACATGTTACACCCTAGATCTTTATACGAAGAAATAAGTTCTGTGACAGTATCCTGGTAGTTTTTACTTTTTTGTTTCCTAGAAAATTATAGCACACTTTGAGGAAAGCAGTCCATGCCCTTCTTTCGGGTTCTTTCAGTTTTATTGTAAAATTTGTGTCCATGAGCTCGCGTATTTGGGGACCCACAAAGATTACTTCTTTTAATTTTGTTTCGCTGATTCGGGGGAATTTTGTCTTTAAATACAGAAAGCCTTCACCATTCTTATTCATGGCTTTGACAAAATTTTTCATGAGACCCAGCTTTATATGGAGTGGAGGAAGAAAAATTTTTTCACTTGGAACTAAAGGTTCTTCATTAACGTTCTCGAAACCAGGCATCATATTAATTCTTAATGGCCAGCTTTTTACTACATAGTGTTTATCTCTCGCCCGACTATCCCACTCACACAAAAAACAACAATATTTTGTATATCCTCCTTGTAGGCCAGTTAACATTGCTACAACTTTAAGATGAGCGCAAATATTCCGCATATATTTTGAATATTTAATTTTTTTCAATGTATTTGTATAAAAATGACTCAGTCGGTATCGTTCGCTCTCTTTCTATCAGCACGAGTCGTTGTTTTGTGTTTACTCACTAACACAACTAAACGCAGTTGCGCTAACGCAATAACAACAGTAAAAAATATGGAATTTTAAGCTATTGAAAAAACAGTTTTTGAAAGGAATATATACCTGATAGCAAAAAAATAAAAACAGATATAGATTCAGGATATTGAATACATCATATATATCATATTTTTGTTTAAAGGAGTTTTTCGTTGCAGACCATTGTTATAGGAGGACACAACATGCACTTACACAGTATTGAACTCTAAGACAAAACATAATAGATGAAAATAAAAAGAAAAAAAACTAATAATTACAAAATAATGAAATAAAGTAATTTACCGAAAACTATTTAACAAATCTAAACTAAACAAAATGAAAATAAATTAAGAAACAAATTTACTTTGATTAACAGTTTGCATAAAAGGCATAATATTTCTTTTTGAAAGTGCTAACAGTGTCGAAAGTTTTTATTGCGTTATATAAGCGTGTCATTCGGGCTAATGGTGAATTTTTCCCAAGATTGGTTCTATTCTTACTAATTCTGAACAATGGACATATGTTCCGAGGTGGTCTTTCAACACATCGTCGCATTAGATACACTGAGAGTGGGTCCATTCTTCCTAAGAGGTGTCTACAGTGCCATTTTTTTTCTATTTCATCCCATCATCAGCTCGTAAAGCGAATGACTCGAATATTAATCATCTTTTTTTCCTCGTGTAATGTTTTTATAACTTGACTCATACCCAATGCCTGGCCCGTAGCTGCTGATAGATCACTCTTTTATCTTCCTCTATCATGCGTCGCACCGCATTGATATTTTTTTCAGTAGACGCTGTTAACGAACGATTCTCACGCGGATGTTCATTGTGTTTGCAACGTCCACGCTTTGTCTCGTTGAACCAATTGTAAATAGTGGCACGAAATGAGGCTTCATTAAGAAGTGATGATCACAGTCTGCCATAGCTTTGTTGTTGAGTAAGCCCACAACAAAATAAAAAAAAAATATTTGGCCCAAAATTGGCTCGCGTACGCTCATTTTCCCGTGCAACAAGAGTTTTAGATTAGCCGCCAATTCACAAAAACAAATAACAAATTAATGCAATATTCTACATAAGGTGATCTAAACATTTCCAGTGTTACCCAGGTACAGTAGCTACAGGAGCGTCAGCAGATAAGTTAACT
>DVQO01001240.1:0-10656 GCA_018231785.1 Danaus gilippus
TATTTTAAATCCACATATTTTATGTAACAAATGTCACAGTCAGGTTATGTCAGAATGTATGTGAACGTCATATACTTGAGTATCATTATTCAGTTGTGGTTAAATACACTTGGTTAACCGAAGTTATGATATGATGATACTATCGCAATTTAACATAAGTGCACAGAAATTATATCACGTCAATAAATTATTAAATACAAACTTTACCAGCATGTGTCATCTAATATATTGATCTTCAGTTTGTTTCATAAAAAATGAATCCAAGTAACATGATATTTTATCTAAACTCAAAAATTTACTGAACTGACATCGATAAAACATTTCAAATGGAAAAATATAAA
This sequence comes from Danaus gilippus, assembly GCA_018231785.1. Taxonomy (NCBI): domain Eukaryota; kingdom Metazoa; phylum Arthropoda; class Insecta; order Lepidoptera; family Nymphalidae; genus Danaus; species Danaus gilippus. Next base: position 342 of record DVQO01001240.1, read on the forward strand.
ACGTTTTCGATGTATCTATGAACAAATATGTTTCCAATTATCAACCAGGTGTTATTTATTACATAGCACGAAACGTGAATTGTACCTAAATATTTTTTATGAATATTATGTTTTGGTATATGTAATATTTAAGATATTGTCTTTATCATTTACAGATGTCGCAGACGTGAATCATGCGGAGTGACGTGGCGTACCGGGGTCTCTCCCAGCACGTGGAGTTAGATCGAGCTGCTGACCCTCGGGACAGGTTCACACTGCAAGAGCTAATAGGTGAAGGGACGTATGGAGAAGTATATTGCGCTAAAGACAAAAAGTCCGGCCGACGAGTGGCTATAAAGGTAAACAATCTAAATACATGAACATAGTGAATCAAGTAAGCATGTAAAAAAGGACACTATTATTATCGTATATTAATTGCAGAAAACAATGTCTGGCGTTGCGTGAACGATGTTGAACAATCGATCAGAATTTGTATGATTTATAAATATTTGTCATGACAATGCGCTGTCATGTATAATTAAATTAAGTTGCATTGTTTTATAAACAGTTTTGCAGCTCCATAACCGAACACAATATAGTTGAAAGTTAAGTCATGTAAATTTGACAGAGATAAAAGATAGTAGCGGTTTTAATGGAAGTTATTGTTAGCGTATAGTTTAAAATACATTGCGTCTACGTTATCTCAATGTCTATATTAGTGTCAAGGTTGTTTAACCATTTGCCATTATGAACGCAGCCTTTATATTCATATTCAAAGCCGTTATAGAGATTGGCCAAAACAAATAATTTAAGAGTCACGATTAAAATAATTACAGCGAAGGGCATCTACCAAGCTAGCATTATTGCTTTTTATATTATAATAAATTATAAATAACGAATAGATATCTTAAAACAACATCAATATTACTTAAAACCTTACTGATTTGTTTGTTTTTTTCAGATTTTAGAAAATATTGCTGAAAATATTGAAGAAATTGAAGAAGAATTTCTGGTATTTAGAGATTTATCAAGTCACCCTAATATACCAGAATTTTTCGGTCTTTTCCTAAAGCGGGGAGTCTCTTCCGAAGATGATCAAATATGGTTTGTCATGGAGGTACGTTTCATTAGTCTGACTATGACTTTATAACAATACTTTTTTATAAATTAATTTTTATTACAGTTATGTACGGGGGGTTCTGTGACCGATCTATGTGCAGGCATGCGAGCTAGGGGTAGTCGTTTAACAGAACCACAATTAGCATATGTTCTTAGAGGAACGGTCCGAGCTTTGACTCATCTTCATGCTCATCGATGTATGCACCGTGATGTCAAAGGACATAACATACTTTTAACCGAAAATGCTGAGGTAAAACTTGTCGATTTTGGGGTATCATCCCATTTGGCAGCTACAGTGGCAAGAAGAAATACATCTGTTGGTACTCCCTATTGGATGGCGCCAGAGGTAGTTTATATTCATAGGTGACTAATTATGATAATATATTATGAATACAAAATTACCCTGCTTACGCCTTCAATTTCTAGGTGATTGCTTGTGAGCAGCAATTGGATCAATCCTATGACTCTCGATGTGATGTTTGGTCAGTAGGTATAACTGCTATTGAATTAGCAGAAGGAGAACCACCGTTATCAGGGTTACACCCAATGCGAGCATTATTTCAAATTCCACGAAATCCGCCACCTACTTTATCTCATCCTGAAATATTTTCACCTCAGTTAGCTGATTTTATATCTGAATGCTTAGTCAAAGATATGAACCAAAGACCATTCGCTCGAGAGCTTTTAGAACATCCATTGTTATTAGCCGTCAATAACTTTGAGGATAAAGTAAGTATTATAATATATTGGTAACTTTATTTGATTTTATTAGTTTAATATTTGTTAATTACAAAATATGACTCTTGTAGATTCGTAAAGAATTACATGCTGAAATTAAAAGGCAAAGAGCTGATGGTAGGAAAAGTCGGGCTCCGGAGGCTACAACTAAGAGAGGAAAACTTAAATCACATAGAAAAGCAAAACCAGAAAAAATGTACACGGATGACTTGGCTACTCTCGAAACTCTAACGGAGGATGCAATTGTTGAGCAACTACAAAAACGATATTCACAGAATCAAATTTATACATACATTGGAGATATATTGGTTGCAGTAAATCCCTTTACTGATATAGGAATATACACGACAAAGGTAATCGGCAGTAACACTTGTCTTAATATATAAAATAAAGATTGAAGAAATAACTGCCTGTAAAGAGTTTTATAGTGACTTAATAAAATTGTGCCAAATTACAATTAATTTAATTTTTACAGACCCAACAACTATATCAAGGTCGCTGTCGTTCCGACAATTCTCCTCATATTTACGCTGTAGCTGATGCTGCTCACCAAGCCTTAATGCATCAAAAACAAAATCAGGCTATTGTTATATCTGGTGAAAGTGGCGCCGGGAAAACTGAATCAGCCAACCTTCTTTTGAAACAACTAGTCTTTTTGTCAAAAGTATGCATATTTTGTTATATTTAATGAAACGAATAAAAAGATTAAAAGTTTAACAATATAATAATTTTTTAGACTCAGTATGGTAACTTAGAAGATAAAATCCTGCAAGTTAATCCAATTATGGAAGCTTTCGGTAATGCACGTACTGGTATTAATGCAAATAGTTCGCGGTTTGGAAAATATTTAGACCTGGCCATAATGAGAGTTGGTAGAATATCTGGAGCACGTATATCAGTTTATTTATTAGAACAATCCAGAGTTGTTCATCAGGCATTGTATGATTTATTTTTATACCAGTTTATTTGACATTGACGTCAATTACATCGTTTGGTAATGTAAATAAAATATATTTTTATTTATTTTACAGAGGAGAAAGTAATTTCCACGTCTTTTATTACCTGTACGATGGATTAGAAAGCGAAGGTCGTTGGAGAAAATTTTACCTGGATGAACAATTAAAATCCAGACATCGATATTTGCAACCTCTATCTGTTGTTCATCGAGATCATAATTTACATCGATGGCGTCAGCTAAATCAAGCTTTTAAGGTATTTTATATCTTAATTTTCATGTAGTGATAAATGTTTGTATTTAAGCTTCAATGATTATACTTTTTAATTTCAGGTGGTTGGTTTTCAAGATGAAGAAGTACAAATTATATACAGAATGCTCGCGGCTATTCTGCACCTTGGAGATATAGAATTCGCGGAAACTGCTGGCGAACATAACTCTGACAATAAAGCGACAATCATAGATACAGCACCTTTGCATAGAGGTATCGTTAAAGATAAATTTGATTTTTTTTTTATATCATCCTTTTTTTGTTAAAGAATTGTACTAGGATTTTAAACAGTATTTTTTTTTGTCTATTATATTTCCTTATTTTACTTGTAATATTTCATAATCTTATAATATTTCCAGCTTCTTGTCTATTGGGTGTTGAAACAAGTGACCTTCGAGAATGCTTAACTAGCAGTAGTGTTGTTACAAAGGGTGAAACAATTGCCCGCTACCATTCACCCACAGAAGCCGCAGTTGCGAGAGACGCCACTTCCAGGGGAATTTACGCAAGAGCTTTCGACCGAATTGTTGAGAGAATAAATGCACTTCTTTCTCAAAATAGACCTCAGAGGTTTGTTAATATAGATATATATATAAATCAAAGAATATTATAAGCACTCATAAATTTACATTAATGTGTTTTAAATATTGCAGTGATCAGTTATCGATTGGAATTCTTGATATTTTCGGCTTTGAAAACTTCACTAGAAACTCTTTTGAACAACTATGTATAAACATAGCAAATGAACAAATACAATATTATTTCAACCAACATATATTCACCTGGGAACAGCAAGAATATATGGCCGAGGGTGTGCCAGTTGATCTTGTTGAATTTTCTGATAATAGGCCTGTTTTGGATATGCTTCTTTCAAGGCCAATGGGTTTACTTGCTCTACTTGACGAAGAAAGCAGATTTCCACGTTCCACAGATAGAAGCTTAATTGGTAAATTATTTAATCATAAAAATATTAGAAGTTCATTCTTCATACTATTATTACTCAAAATTAATTAATGTTACTTTTATTATCTCATTTATTTTTATATTTTAGAAAAATTTCATCGTAACATTAAAAGCAAATTTTACGTTCGACCAAAATCCAATGCCGTGTGCTTTGCCATTCATCACTTCGCTGGCCGTGTCGTGTATCAAGCGGATGGGTTCTTAGAGAAAAATAGAAACTTCTTACCACCAGAAGTAGTACAATTAATGCGACAGAGCCAATACGATATCATAAGATTTTTATTCCAATGTCCAATAACAAAAACCGGTAATCTTTTTTCGTCATTCCACGGGGACATGGAGGCCAGAAGTTTAGAGAGTCCAACTGGAATCATAAGGGTAATTGTTATAAATTTTGATTCTAAAGAACATTTAACTAGTTTTAAATTAATGTAGGGCAAAGTTATGTATCTGTTTTTACTTTCAGGATCGGTTTAATAGCCGAGGCCTTGCATCACAGTCAAGGGCTCAACAAACTGTGTCAACATATTTTCGGTTCTCTTTAATGGAATTACTTCAAAAGATGGTTAGTGGAACACCGCAGTTCATAAGGTGTCTTAAACCAAACGATTCTCGATCACCTAAACATTTTGATTCCGCTAAGATACTTAAACAACTAAGATACACGGGAGTATTAGAGACGATTCGAATAAGGCAAAACGGATTTTCACATCGTCTTACTTTTGAGGAATTCTTGAAAAGGTATGCATCCACATAGAGTTTGAAACAGTTTTCCAAGTCTAAAAAATTTCATGACCAATAATTTCTGTTTAGGTATGGATTTTTAGCCTATAGTTACGATGAAGAAATCAAACCTAATAGAGATTCATGTCGACTTCTCTTACTGCGACTAAAAATGGACGGTTGGGCACTCGGAAAGTCTAAGGTTTTTCTCAAATACTATCACGTTGAAGTTCTTGCAAGAATTTATGAAGAACAGGTAACAAATGTGCATACATATTGTGTTCTAAGATCCGAGCTATGTAATTATACATTCACATAATATTAATATTACAGATAAGAAAAGTAGTGTTGGTACAAGCCTGTGTTAGAGGTTGGTTAGCTCGACGTAACTATTTACGATTAAAGGCCCAGATGGCAATATCAGTGCTTACATTACAAAGACATGTACGCGGGTGGCTTACAAGAAAGAGACTAAAAGAGAGACAAAAACAACTAGCAAGAGAATTTCAAAAAGGGCAACAAGAGCAGGAAAACCAAAGGAAGCAACGAAATGCGGGTAAATTTTGAAATTTTAAATATAATTTAATTTCAATTAGGAAATATGACCTATTTGCACAGCTTTTATTTGGCCAACAGGTGTTCCAAATAATAATAAAGGAATGTTGGCAAAAGTATTGAGAAGAATAAACACCGAAGAAACAGATAACGGAAAGATAAATTCAAGCAATAAAGAGAATATGGATTCTAAAGCTGCTGTTGTTATACAAAGTCGTAAGATTGTTTTACATTCAAATTGAAGATTTTATTCATTAATTTTTAATTGCGAAAATGTACCAATTTTAAATGTTGTAAAACTATTTCTAAAAATTTAATATCTAAAATTAACAGATTTCCGTGGTTACAACACACGTCGTCGTATGGCTAAAAACCGCCAAGCACCGCCGCCGCCACAACACGCAGCACCGGCTCCACCAACACAGCAACATATTATGCAGCAATTCTCTGTGCAAGAGAGAGCATCTCAATTACAAAACTTTGCAGAACAGGTAAACTAAATCTTTATTTCGTTATATCAGTTAATTCTAAATTTTTAAAGGTAATATCTTTAATTTCCTGCTGATAACTATTGATATTGTTTTATGAATATTACAGGTTCACAACCAAAATCAAGAAGTCCATAAAAATTTACGCCGAAACAAGCCAGGTATTCGTCTACGAGATGTACAGAAGGCTCCAGAGGAATATCAACCACCTCCAGGTTTTAGTGTTGTCCCTGGTATTATACAAAAACAGGCGACACAAGTTGAACGAGATGCAAGTCGACTTTCAAGGTATTTATCTCCATCATACACGGAAACGTGTCTAGAAGTCCTACAACTTTTATTTTTATTTCTAAGACAACAAAAATTAGGCCACTATGTTATTTTCTATAGAAAAGTATAAAATAATTTGTTTTTGCTTGCCTTGGATTGATAGTCCGTCACCGGAGTTTTATGAAAGTGATACAATGCCGTGGGATCAAATCTTTCAAACGAAGGATATATATAATCAAAATTTAAGGTTTGTTGTAGTGCAGATAAATACATAAAAGCTTAAAGTGGGTTTTATTACACCTAAGCGAAAAAAATTATTAGCTAGGCATTTGATAAATGTTTTGTATTTTTAAATCCAATATGTTGCTTAAGTGTCAAAGCTTATATTTTATTAACTTTTATGGTAATATTTTTCAGATCTAATGATAATGAGAGGGACAGTAAGGACAAGCCTCTACAGACAAATAAAAATTGGCCAAATCTGCCTTGTAATAGGCAATGTAGCGGTCTTGTAAGGTATGATAATATGGACAGCCATGTTTTGACATATTGGCCTTAAATATAATTGTTTCTAAACCTTCGCATGCTTTACAAAGTGGGCATAATAATGGGTACGGTTCCAATTTTTGATTGAGTGTTTGCTCTTAGATTCATTTTCAATCACTAAATTTCCACATTCGCAAAAGTATTTCGTTGTTGGTCTTTTTAATTCTGTTCATTATTCATACTTAGAAATTTGTAATCTTTCTTTTTCAGTTCATATCATATTCTTAGTAAAGCTATAAATATTAGACAGCTAGTGATTTTTTGTAAAATACAAAGAATCATGAAAAATTTTAATGTCTCATCAATGATTAGAATTAGACTAATTTCACTAGTACAACTGATGACATATTAAATAAAATACCGATAATTTATGAGGAATATTTCATTTTCAGTAATAAAATTAATCAACTAGTGAAACAAACGCAAAAAAATACACCTCCACCTCGTCCAGTTTACAATTCAGCTAATGATCCGGAGTCAGACCTGCGCAAAATACTTCGTAATTCACCAGAAATGCTCGCAACACCGGTGTTCAGTTCAGACGAAGATTACACTGATGGACCTTTCAGATTCAAACAGCTACTGCGGCCAACTCTTGGTCCCACCGAAAGCTTAAGGAAGCGTAAAGTACGTGCTTCATCAGGTCGTAGTCCTTGGATGTCAGACAGCTCCCAAGACAGTAACAGTTCTAAAGAGCTGTATAACAAAAGACGTCCACAAATAAGCATGGGTGTTTATTATAATTAATCCTCATAATTATAATAAATCTCTGCTGTTGTGTTACATTTTATCCTTTTGTTGTACATTGTAACCATAAATGTATGTAATACTGTGTCATTTAAAAATACTTACTTAGTATAATGAGTGGCTTATTGTAGGCAGTATGACTTTTATAGTACATTAATGTATATTTTATATATCTTAATACCACCTTAGAAACGTCAATATGTTTTAATTAAGCAAATACCAAAGTTCCCATATAATTTTTTATTTATAATATTATTGAAAATAATAATGATATGATGGTGTGTTTTTCCATTAAATTATAATTAGATCATGATTTATGAAACATAAAATTAACCTAATTTTAAAAATGTTATAATGGATCTTTAATGTTAAGTCTATAATTAATTTTTCTGAAAACATCTTTTTGATTGTAAGAAATAAATATCTGTTGTTGTTAAATTCACCATACAGCATCATTGACAATTTTTGTGATAATGTGCCAATGATTAATTTATAAGAGGGAAAATGAAATAAATAGTTGACCAAAATGTGTTTCAATGAATTACTACCCGACATTAAAAAAAAATCTTAAAATTAATATTAAAAAACATTTGATTGATTTAACGAAATCATGTTAATAGTTTATCTATTGTTTATATAGCTTGTACATTTGTTTTAATAATTGGAGTTCGTAACCAAAGCAAAATAAAATACGTAAACCAGTTAGTTCATTTTATATTCCCGCAACATTGTAAACACGCTATATTACGTTTACGTTGTACGGTGTGGACGGTGGCGCGGCGAGGTAAGCGGCGTGAGGCGCCACGTGTCGCGGCCAATGGTAAATCGCCCGCGCAGTCGTGTTGCGCCTGCGCCAGCCATGGCGGCCGCCGGCCTACCCGATATAGAGGCACATCTATCCCAAATAAAAACGCGCTCAATCGAGAAAACACTACTCCCACTCATCAAGCAGGTACGCTACAAACGCATGTATTTCTACATTAGTCGATATATAGTTGTTGCAGATTATGTTGCTTCAATACGAACGTGACGTTACCCGACAGTACAGATGTACATATTGAAGGAACACTCTGACGCAATATTAATGTTCTGACGATATTCGTATATTTTACGTACTGTGGTCGTAACTCTATTTCGGGAATGTATTATCGTCAGCCCGCGACGTTTCGATTACGGCTTTACGTCAGATGCCAGAATTTCCCGCCTCGACGACATCTGTTGCTCATGATTTTTGCGCCGTCGTAGTGGTGACTCGGAAAGTAGCGCCACATTTTAAAAATCTGACCATCGCAAGTACGAACTGCAAAATCACAGTATGTGTTTATTCACCAGCATATATTGTGGCGTAGACAAAGAAAAGAAAAGTAAATCATCTTGCATTGATAAAGATGTCAGTGTGAGGGGTGAGAGAACACGTGTAGTGTGAGAAGGCGGGTGCGTGCGGGGTGAAGACGGCAGCGGATCGATCCTCCGGGCCCGTCGGCCGTCGGTCCGTCAGTGCCGCGGCAGACTCGGTTCGAGCGGCGCGGTGCCGGAGACAACCGCCACGGAGCACGTGCGCGCGCCCCCGCTAGCGCGTCGCTACGCGCGCGCCACAAACTCCTCCCCGCCCAGGAGACATGGACGCTCTCTCCGATGACGACGAATACGTGTGCCGCGAGCCCCAGGTATGTCGTTGGGGCACAGCGCGCGAGCAATTTATCATTTTAAAAAGGATAACATGGTAACTTGACCTGAAGGAAAAATCCTTTCTTAAAGCAACAAGTTTACGTGAAGGGACGACCTTGAACCAAATCTTTAAGACCGTGATATTTTTCCTACCCTGTCGCGAATCGCGATAACCAATCAGATATATCGATACAATCAGATTCTTATCTTAAACAATTTTAAACCTAAAAAAGAACTCTATAGAATACAATTAAAATGTATTGTTTCTTTTGTAATGTGTTATTTGTTTGTACATCAAAGAAAATGATCTTCTAGAGAATCTTTGAAATAATCGTAAAGTCGCATTCTTTGTTTTTGCAATCACATTTACACTTTGTTTTAATAATACAAATGTGATTATTTGTCAAGCCAAAATGTAAGTACGTCTTTAGAAAACTTGTTATGCTTCTTGAACTAATTAAATTAAAAGTAAAATAAAACCAGGCCCTTATAGTAATGTTAAGCAATTAAACCATGTCTAAATTGTATGTTGTATGTGAAGCTGGCGCTGTGTTATGAAATAAATACTTCAAAAATATTGAGCTATATATAAATGTAACATGCATATATGCACATGGTAAGAGTTTATATTCTGAAAAAAGAAATGAACCGTAACTATAACCATACTGTTGAAGCAAAAATACTAATTGTTTTCCGAATTCTTTAAAATAATAAAATTATGGTATAAATTATAATGGATTTTTAATTCTTAAAACTACAAATATATGAAAATTTTAAACATCAGGTAAAATATGAACCGTTTTGTTTGTAAATTCTGTAAATATACAAAAAATATATTGAGGGGAGGGATGTAAGCGGAGCCATAGAACAAAGAACCAGTACTTTTTATGTTTTTATCAGTGAGCCTATTTGTCTAATCCAATGTGTTCACACAACATTTCGCACCCATTTTATCGTTTTTCATTTTATTTTTATGTCTAAAGTACACTCGAAATTGTGAAAATTATTAATTGTGCAGAAAAAACATAATTCCGTTCAGTCTATAACTTGTTACTTAAAATAGTTTAACTCAGACCGCAAAACGGATTTAACTTTTCTAATACTACTTCTAGTATGCTGTAAAAAATACATATTCTTTTTATTTTCCTTGTAACAACCCTGCCGGCATCTAAGAGAGTGATTCTTGAACCTCTTAAACGTTTTTACATAGCAAGCAATGGGTGTTTAGTTTAAGCTACAAAGGGGTCGATATGCTTAGTAAAGATAAACTAACGCTCTCTGAATATTATTATG
>DVQO01001241.1:0-10655 GCA_018231785.1 Danaus gilippus
TTACATATGTTTGCATCTCATAAGCAACATGAATATATGTCCTAAGTATTATATATACTAAATGTACTTAAATGTCCTATATATACTAAATACAATTATAAAAATACAAATTTTTGAAATGAAACTTTGCTTTTAAAGCAAAGCATAATATATTTATACATTTAATAGCTTATAACAATAGAATAAAGATAGAGCCATAGCAAAGTACAAATAGAAAATGTCTTTTGAATTGCGAGACACCATTTATACCTTTAAACCGAAGACCATCTTAAGAAACTGCTCGTAATGTATAGTTATAACTCCATCTTGATCCGTATCATACTGACGAAATGATGAAGTCAACATCTGAAAAATGAGGAAGATTTTTACTACATGATTACATATGAGGAATATAAATATATATATTAAAACAATTGTTGAACTTACATATAGTGTCACACAAGCCTGGATAAAATCATCAAAGAGTATTGTACCTCTGCCAAATCGATCAAATTTCTGTACCATTATACTGACGACTTCATCTGATAGTCGATAACCAAATGCACTGAGCGCATTCTTGAGTTCATCCTTGTCGATATTACCAGAATTATCACGGTCAAATGAACGGAAACAGTTCTGCCAATCACTTACATATTTCCATAGGGCTCCAAAATCGTCAAACGTTATTGCGCCTCTATTGTGTTTATCAAACATGCCTGTGATATGAATAACCATGTGTGATTAAGTAGCATTTAGTGCAAATATACAAAATTACACCGGGCAATTAAAACTTTTAATATCATCGCTAACAACTCCCATCAAGATTATATATTTTATTTGTAATTTATTTTCCTCTTATCAGTGTATCTCATGATTCATAACTGCCCCTTAATAACAACTGATTCATCATTAAATATATATCAAACTGGAAATGTCTATTACAGAAACATATTTTGAATGATATAAAGCAAGTTATATGTGAAACGACAATCTTAACTTTGATTAATAATAGTGATATTGCAAATAGTAGTAATAAATTGATAATTTCATGATATAAAGCTGTTCATGCAGTATACATAGTCAAATAACTGCAACTTACCTATCATAAGCCTTACAGTTTCTGGATTAAATGGATTCCATGTTCCATTTGATAAAGCTTGTTGTAATTCATCTGCAGATATGTAGCCGCTTCTATCCTTATCAACTCTGTATAAAAATATTTGTATATATTAGTTCTTAAAATAAAGTACAGAACACATTGATACACAATATAGAAACGTTAAATCGAAATACCTCCTGAAAATATCCCAAAGGAACTCTCTACTTGGCATTGGTGATTGGAATGCCATTTCCTCTGAAACAATAAAAAAAGTATTGATTTAATGTAATCTTTAAATTCTAAAATAACTTAAATAAATAAAGTAAATTTTAATTATAACAATATGCGTTTTATATATACCAGATTATTTCACGGACTTGAAAACTACAGATCACAAAAAATTAAAAAAATTAACTTCTCCAATATTTTTTTTAATAAAACAAAGCAAACCAGTTGCAGATCTTCTTTCTGGTTGTACAGTAACAAACAGACATCAGTATATTCCCACACGTCAGTTATAATGAAAACCGTTTGGAAATCAAGACCATACAAAATATGTGTATTTAACAAAATAAATATATAAATTAGTAATATACAAATTACTATTAAAACTATAAGTCATAAACTATACATGGTTTTTAAAATAAAAACAATGCTTTTTTAACATGCTATAATGGTATATATATATAATAAATATCGAGGGCTACAAATTAATATAACATAATACTTCAAATAAAAATATTTTAATTAGTCTAATATTGGTTTGGAAAAAATGTAAAGAAAATTAAAATAAACCTATCTGAATTATAAATGAAAATAAATAGTTAATTTCTACTAAGGAGGCTAATTTTTACATTTGGCTGAAAGGGTGTTGACATTGCGTTACTATTCTTTAAAAAAAAGGACAAGACATTTATCATATTTTCTTTGATACCAAAATGGCGGATGTCTCAAGCGACGACAGAAAAGTAAAGTTAACAAAAAATGGCAAAGTTGTTAAAAGACGGTTGCGAAATCCAGAAGGTAATTTAAAGGTTTAATATCTAAATTTTATAGAAACAGTCTTTCATCATGACCCATTCATTATTCACTTATATCCTTTGTTTCGTTTCCATGTCTGTTTTGTATTTTTGACTCTTACTACATTTTAGATTCGCAAGACTATTTCAATGTAATATTTGTTTTGAACTAAGATTACAGTTTAATCTAAACAATTTCTGTTATACCAGATTTAAGTGTTTCTATACAACTGACAACAAGTTTTTATATATACATATATATTGCAAAAGCTCATTATTAATTTTGTTCGCAGTGAATAAAATTAGAGAAATTTAAGTATTATTATGAACATTTTCAGAATGGCATAAACAAAAACAAAAACGTTTGCGAATAGCTGGACTAGAGTACATAAATGCAAATGGTAAAGTCGTTCCACCGAAACAGCCAGGACCAGATTGCAATTGCCGCCGAAAATGCTTTCAAAAAGTCCCAGAAGACATCCGCCTCAAAACTTTTCAGGGGTTTTATTCCATGAAGACCCACGACGAACAGAACGCTTACCTCTTCGGTCTAATGAGGCAGGTTGATGTAAAACGGAAAAGAGTCAAATCAAGTAGTAGACGTACATGTACCTTTGAATACTTTATAAGGGTGAAAGGGCGAGAGACTCAAGTATGTCAAACAGCTTTTAAAAATATCCATGCCATCACGGAAAGGAAAGTTAGAGTTTTATGCAAGAAGATGGATGATGGGGTCATGTTTCCCAGTGATAATCGAGGAAAAAACAGTCACAGAAGATCTGGCGAGGTCCGGCTCCCTAAAGGTGTCATTGATCAAATTAAAACTCATATATACTCAATTGTACACACACATAGGCTAAAAGATTTTATCAGGCTCGACAAAATCGCTGGCTTAGAAATTAATATATCTAAAATGTGGAAAGATTACATAAAGACATTTGATCCTGAAAACATTTCAGCCACTATGCCTAAGTCTAAAAGAAGTCTAGAAGGTCAGACTGAGCAGACACAAACAACTCAACATGTACATCCTCAAGAATCTTTTGGTTCTATTGCAACATACTCTGGAAGTGGTCATCTCGTTAATATAGGCGACAACTATTTTGAAAGTCAATATCAAACTGCCTCGGCCACTTCTAATGCATCAAACTTTTACCCAGCCCAAAATGGCTCCCAAGGGATGGGAATAATTTTACAATCAACTGTTACTAGAACCACTCAACCGACAGCATTTATTTTACTCCAAACAAAACCTGAGCCTCAACAAGAGAATTCTATCGCTATCAGCAACACTCCATATAACCAGAACGAGTTTATGATTCAAGATAAGGTAGATAAAGGCCTCATTAGTGATAAAAAAATAAAAAAGGAAAGAAAAAGGGGTCCGCTTGTGAAACAGTGGAGATATACAAATATATTCCATGATGAAATAAATGGTGCAGCATTAGCGGCTATTAAAACAAGACTCAGTATGTATTATGCTGAGAGTGATGCCGCAAGGAAAAAAGCAAAGGTTCGTCCCCAAGAAACTGTCCAGACACAAACTCCGGACCAGACTCATGTGCGGACGGAAAACCTTATAAGGAACGACAATCAGATGAGGACCGATGTCACATTTGTTACTCCAATCAGGCCTTCACATGAACCAATGCGACCTATTGTTACAATATACACATAGTAGCTAACAAGTCATAAAATTGCATAGACTGATAAGAATCAAATCCTAAAACCTAAGTAATTTAGTGTTTTAGCTGCATATAGTAGATTGCCATTTACTGAAGCTTTTAATTTAATTATTTACATTATATATTGAACAACTGATGATAATGATAAACCGGTGGTTTGTGCCAGTTTAACTAATTTAATATATGAATCAATTAACAGTCATTATATTTAAGCTATTTCTCTTGAGATATTTATATTATTAGTAATAAAAATCATGACATTTTTATATTATGGATTATGATCAAATAGCAGTTATTTAAAACTAAACATTTACTGTGTTACATAATTTTAATTATTATTATCATTATAAGGAAATAGTGTATTTTTATTTAATATTTTAAGTAAAATACTATAAAAAATAATGGATTTTATTTCCCTTGTTTGTAAGTCAGACATGCCAAGAAATTGTCTGCAAATAAGAGTGTTCCAATTAATTATTTAAGTATGTAATATAATTAGAATTTGTAAACAATTAGAAAAGAAATCAATTTAAATTTATAAATTATTCGGAACTCTTCTCATAATTGGCGCGGGAACAAAACTACAGAAATGTCTTGCGGGAACGGCAAACGGAAACAGATGTAGAAAGTAAATTTTAGTTGAAACGGAAGGAAAAATACAAATATGTATATTTCTTTATGAAGTATCAAACCAAATCTAAAGTAGAAATAGATAAAAGTTAACAATATTGCAATTGAACATTTTATTAATACTAAAACTTAATAAGTTGTAAATTTTAAAACTTCGACAATATTTTCGTTATAAAAGTTGTTGAAACAGAAGCATAAACGGATGTTGAAAAGCGCGCGAACCTCCGCACTTGCAGAAATAGAAACCCCTAAACCTGTGCCATTGCTTAATTAACAGCAGTCTGGAATCATAATCCCGTGGCAGATATCATTGTAATAATTTTGCTTTAAGACAATTTCCTTTTTTTTATTCATAAATCTTTCCACACAATATAATCAGATAACATATATGAATGAAGGACTGCCAATGAGCAGTAAGGATAGTGGTTTAAGATATCTCTCGTTAATATCTATTCATCAATCCCGTTAATTCTGAAAAGATTGAGATATTTTTATTTAAATATAAATAGGTACTTAAAAGCATTGAGTCTTTTCTATTTAATACATTTCTTAATATTACTATCATCTATCATGTTAGGAAATTTGACTGGAATACCACTTGGCTTGGCTTAAACTAACGGACTAATTATAAGTCTGTAATAAAGCTTAAAAAGTGTTATCGAAGGTTTTTTTTTATTTCCAAAGGTGCAAAAAAACAAACAGTGAACTCTTACGGTAAAAGATATTAAATATTAGTCTATGTCTAGAGTGTTGGCTAGGCCTCTTATGAAAAGCATAGAAAGAATAATTTTGATTTGGAAAATTCATATCAAGTAGCCACTATACGAAAAACTTCAACTTAGTATTAAATTTAGCACTGTTACTTTTTCAAATTAAAAGCACTATTACTCTTTCCGGAATAAGTCAGGCTTTTTATAATTTTAAATACTTAAGTTATAGAATTAAGTCATGGAAACTGATAAAGGCTAATTATTATTATATAAAAACCTTGAATTTCTATATTTGAGTGAAATGAGTCGTTGAACAATTTTGAAGCATGCTGATACAGTTAATTCTTTAAAGACATCATATTTTATAACAGTGTCACATACATCAGTAATTATATCTGAAGTTAACATAAGTAGGTATGTATCTGTAATACTATGGCATTGTAATTTTACTCTCAAACTATTAATAGTTTTTCGATCTACATCTTAATGGGTAAATGATAAATACAGGTGGAATTTTTTTAGAACTTTATTTTACACTTAAATTACGCGGACAATACACACACTCCTCCAGCAGCCTTGATCTTCTGCTCAGCTGTCTTTGAGAAGAACTTGGCCTTAACAATGACGGGTTGTTTGGGTAGTTTACCCTTGCCGAGAAGCTTGTAGTATCCCTGGAATACAAACGTGTTGAGTATTAACAATACAAAATTAAAATGATGGAATGAGGAAGAGTATACAAGTTATTATTTTAAACAATTTCCTTCTTAATAGATTATTTATTATAAGTTACAGAATCTTTTAAGATTCAAAATACATATATATTTTTGTTCATTCTAGAAAAAGTACTCACAGCTTTGACAATGTTGATGACTGGTACTTTGCCATCAGTAGCATTGGCGTACTTGAGTCTAGACTGCTCAGACACTAATGTCCACAGTTTGTCCAAGTTAAGAACAGGACAGAATTCCTTGTTCCTCCTCAAGTGATAGTTCCTCATACCAAGCTGGTAGAATAATAACAATGGTTCAGTAAAGTTTTAAATTTACTATTAATCTAGGTAAGAAGTGAAGTTATCACCTTGCCAAAGTATCCAGGATGGTATTTGTCCATGTTAATTCTGTGGTGGTGCTCACCTCCAGCGTTACCGCGACCTCCGGGATGCTTGCGGTGCTTACCTGTAATGAAATCACGACTACAATGTTTATACCAAGCATATTTCCATTCATAACCTTAATTCAAATTATATTTAAAAGCCGGCTGACTAACAAAACAATAGCATAACACATAAACAATGTTTTACATTTAATTAACGTTAAATATATATAAAACGAATACTTTATCACAAAAACCGTGATCCAAAAAGGAATCTGACAGAAAATGTGTTGGAGAATTGATGTTTTTCAAAATCTTATAGTATAGAGTGATTAAAATGTTTACTAACCGATACGTCCGTGTCCATGGCTCACATGTCCTCTTAACTTCCTAGTCTTCTTCTTGGAGGTGGCCTGCAGAACGACAAAAAGGTTAACATTCTCATATTAAAAACCTTTGCGGAATAGAAATATTTTGATCGGTAACACATGATTCACTACAATGACACAAAACTGCAATAAAATTCATATTTGTTTCATGGATTATTAAGAAAATTTAAGATAAACACAGTTATAAACACTAACCATATTTCCTGCTTTCAACAAGAACTTTACAAAAGGAAAGAAAGATGTCAAATTGCGCCAAGTGTCATAAAGTAATTGTTGCCAGCTAATAATGAATTTATAATTTTGGTAAATATACATGAGAATCCTATTAATTCAAAAAAAGATATAGTTTAGATTCTAAAATAAGGATAATAAGTTTAATAAAAAATTATGTCGATATTAAGACATTAAAAGTAAACATAAATTTTAAATGAATATAATTTTCTATAGAATTAGAATTAAGAGTTGTTATTTTATATTTACAAACACATAATATATACATTTTTGAAACATTTTCATCTTTTATAATATAGTATTTCAAGCTGCTATAAATATATTTTTAATTAATGAAGAAGTTATATAACTTTCCAATTTTTTTTATTTACAAATCTGAACTAGTTCTTCTTTACAATTCATTATTTTATTGTAATTAAGATTTTATGAATATATATTTAGTGAAACGGGATGTATATTTATTTGGTCTCAATCCCGCGTACACATATAGTGATTGATGTCGCATCTGAAATAAAGTATGAACAATGGATGATTTCTAGATAATAATCATTCACTTACTTCGCCGTTCAAAGTAACATATAATAACTTATAATAAATTCTAAGCGATATACGTATGGAATACTTCATTGAGTGCTCTGTGCTCACTTGGTGAAGTGTAGGTTTTACGTCTATTTTTTATTATTTTATTTATATTCTAAAGTGCTATTGTGGTTACGTCAAAGTTAATAACTATATAGGTTCTAAATTTATAATTCTATCTATTTATATACTAATTTTTCATTTAAATTAGGACATTAAAAAAGAAATTTTTGTTTTATTTTTGTTATGAAATTTAAAATATTATTATGTATGAAAACAAGTTGATATAAAAGTTTATATTAACTTAATCTTATAAAAATTGGCAACGACTTTTGCAATTTTCGGGTTTTTTCGCTACGGTAAACTTCACTTATAATTGACATAATTTAAAGGGGTAGTAGTCTGTGGTCAGTACGTTTCCAGAAAATGGTCGGATTGTGTGTCGAGCCCTGACACGTATTTAGTTAAAACTCGTAAATAAATGTTGGAAAAGTTTGTGGTCATGATATATTGATTGAACCCACCTTTTTAGAAATACTGAGAAACATTGAAAATGGAGTTCCGTGAGACGCTTTTAGCCGCTCAAAGAAATCAACAACAAAAGTCATCTGTTGTAAGTTTTGGTTTATTTTGCGACTTATTAGCATTTTACATACAATTGATAAATATTTATCGTAACTGACTTTTCAGTTTTAATGTAATTTAATTCAGTGTTGTTTCGGTCGAACCTGAAGTATATTCAAATATAATTTTCAACCCATACAATAAAAGTACGATTGTTACCGTTCTCCTTGTTCGACAATGTCCAACATGTCCAACAATTAGTATAATAATATGCTGTCTGTGTACATAGTGTTTTATTCATTTGTAGGTCAATTGTTAATATATTTACCATAACTAGTCTCGCTATATTTTCAGGGTAACACATATTATAAAGCACGATTTGACCCTCCAAAGAAAGAAAACAAGCCAAGAGATAAATTATCAGCTAATATACAAAAATTTTTGGCGAAAAAGGAAGAAGAAGAGAGACAAAAACAATTAGAAGCACAAAGAAAACGAGAAGAGCTACTCGCTATGAGAGACCCCAAGGTTAAAAATCTTAAGTACATATTATTCTACAAACAAAATGTACTTCATTAACAATAATATGGTAAATCAGGCTATTTAATGACTTTACGCATATATTACAGGCTCTAAGAAAAATACAGAAAACATTGAAAGTTATTAAGTCTGCAAATAAGTCGGTACTAGCCGATGCTATTGATAGAGAACATACTGCGGTTACCCTGGAGGGTCCAGAGCAGCCCGACCAAGATGATTATGGATATGAATCCCAGGAAGCTGCTGCCTTATATGAGAAAATGATGCAAAAATATAGTAAACTGCCAGAACAACCAAAATTTTCATCTAGCAGTAAGTCTGGTATTGTAAGACATCACATACACATTATACTCTTGCCGTAACTGTTAGAAGTTTGGTTTTTATTTATAAGTTGGATAAAAAAGGTCCAGATTATATTTATGTAGTATGTAAATATGAAAAAAATTGTAATTTTAACTTTTGGTTAATTTTTAGAGAACATTAACATATTTTTTGCATTCACAATCCAACTTCCCCACACATTTGACCACAGACCAGGATGTACATAAACATTATATGAATGATAGTTGATTAATTTTATTATATAAGGTAATTCTTATATAAAACTATATATATATAAAATAATAAAAATGTTTCTCTGAAGTATGAAATAGGCAATTAAGGAAAATAATTTTTAATAACTCTAATTATACATTTTAGAACCACACTAAAAGCTTACATAATATGTGCTCATAAAATTCCAATCTAAATAGAACAATTTCTGTCCAATTTAATTTATATAACATGCCAAATACAAAAAAAAACCATTGTTTTTGGATCTCAGTTTTCACTTAAAGTATTTAAAAATAAGGTTCACCTGTTGATGTTTTCATTTACTTTGCAAAAATTATCTCCTTAACCGACTTTAGGTATAAATAATTCTAAATGTTTAACTTACTCATAATTATTGTATGTTTTATATTTATAAATGTTATAAACTGTTTTTTTTTATTAGTATCATTATATAAATTTTTCAGGTAACAATGTAAATAAAGATATAAATGGTACTCGGGAAAGAGTGAAACATGCTCTCCGTCATGAAGATGATCCAGTTCCTCATAAGAGACGACGAAGAACTGAAAATGGAGGTAATTATAATTGATTATAGAATAAAAATTGTTAAGTAGAACTGTTTATTCAGATCAATGTATATATTTTAGAGTGATTTTGTTTATTTGTGTTTAAATTGTTGGTTTACTTCACTTTACAAGATCTACTTGTTAATAAAACAATATACAGTAACTTCATGTAACATCACTCGATTTAACGACAAACTCGCTAAAGCGTCGAAATCATGTGACTTTGGTTGGTTTAGCTTGTCTACCATACAATGATACACTCTACATAGCATCACACCCACTCTCGATAACGACAACAATTAAGTAATAAAGAGTAAAAATTGCTAAAATTAGTAAAAACTGCGCAGCTGTGTACGTTATTTTGTCGCTTTGTTATCCTAGCCCGCAATAAACTCGACTGTCGGAATCATGCATAACTTTCTAAGAAATTCCTTCTTTTCTTTACAAATTGTGATTGCTTACACGTGTCGACGGTTTTTGACTATAAGTAGGAGTCTTGGATTACCTATAGGTTATCATATTCTCAGTTGCTCACAAAATCTCAAACTGTAAACATGGCTAGTAAAAGAAAATCACTGTGTGTTGACGAAAAAGTTTTACTCATACGCGCGATAGAAACGGCAGAGAAGATAGGCGATGTTGGCAAGCGCTTTGGATTTAGTCGCTCTACCGTGTCTACAATATGGAAAAATAAAGAAAAAATTCTCCAAGCTGAGGGCGAGGGGAGATCTTCCAAAAAATTAAAGAGACCTACATACGAAGATTTGGATCAAGCTATACTATCATGGTTCCACCGACAGCGCCAGAATAATATGCCTATCTCGGGGC
The DNA here is from genome assembly GCA_018231785.1 of Danaus gilippus. Lineage (NCBI taxonomy): Eukaryota > Metazoa > Arthropoda > Insecta > Lepidoptera > Nymphalidae > Danaus > Danaus gilippus. The sequence continues at coordinate 10,464 of DVQO01001241.1, forward strand.
CCCTCGTGAAAGCTAAGGTGGAGAATTTTGCTGAAGAACTTGGATTAACTTCTTTCAAAGCATCGGAAGGGTTGCTCGGAAAATTCAAGTAACGTCATCATATCAACTATGGTAAAATTAGTGGGGAAGCACGAAGGGTTGATACGAATGTGACTCACGTAGATGAAGTAGATGACTGCCTCCTTACAACGG
>DVQO01001242.1:0-10654 GCA_018231785.1 Danaus gilippus
TAACAGATATTTCTTGATTATAGGGCGATACGAAGTTCGCCGGGTCTTCTAGTATTTATACAAAATGTTGAATAAATCGTTGACAGCTTATTTAGGATTCTTTTTTTAAAAATCCATTCTTGAGACTGATGTTTAATTAGACTGATCCCAATGAGATCTAAGACTTGTTTTTGGAAAATTACGCTAATTTTATTATTTTTAAAAACTACATACTCCCGACGTTTCAGTCATTTTGCAGAAACCGAGATCACGATCAAATCTCGTCTGCCCGTCATCACGGTTACAAATATTATGTACTTTCCATTAGACCGATACTACGTTATTTCCTATATTGTAAAATTTAATTATTTTGTTACTATTACATATAGATTATAAATAGTTCTATAGGTCTAGTTCAAATTATATTTACGGGTGAATTCTTTAATCCCTCAGCACTCCTCCACAGCAGCGTGGCTCCACACAGGTCTATCATTGTCCCGTCTCTGAGAACGTTCGTCTCCGCCTGACATGGCAAGCCCTGGAAATATAGCATATATTATAAGAAATTATTTATTAAATGAAAAATGGATTTACATACATATATATTTATACCTACAAACAACAACGACTGTTATATAATAACAACTATATTAGTAAGATGGATGAAAGAAAAACTTATTAGATTATCAAATAATAACTCCTCACATGAATCCTTTCTACTTCTGGAACTAGTGATTATAATTGGGTGTCTTTTAGGTATATCTATTTTTCACAAAAGAACTTTCGCTATTTGGTAATGAAAATGAAAATTGTACCAATCTGAGAAGCAATCGAAACAAAGTACTAGTATCTATGTTGGTTTAAATGAGTCAAAATTCCAATAACCTTCTGTTGAGCGGAGCGGCTCTCTCTCAGCGAGAACACAGCTCCACCGACCGAGGTCTCGCGCCACGGCCCACAGGTGGCGCTACCGCCGCAGAAGTCACCACGAGGATGCATGATCAGGACGCCGTTAGTAGTCAGACCGTCTATCTCGTGATTCTCCGTCCATTTAGTGGCCTTCTCCTGAAATCATATATAAAATCATTTTCATAAATATATTTAAAATATACTTATAGAGTTTGGTTTATTATAGGTTTTAAAACATTTGAAACCTACCCACAAAAAAGTCGAATCATAAACAGTTACTTTACACAGAAGAAACAATTTTTTATTATTTATATATATATAACTTACACCAAGAAATATATTCCTAGAAGAATCGAATCCAGCGGCGTATATGCGGCAGTTATTGACGTCATTTCTATCGGACAGTATGCGGCAAGCGAAACGTGATATGGTGCTCTGTAACACTTTGGTATCACCAGTCTTATCACCAGCTACTGTGTCCATCACCACGAAGTCTATAGGAGACTCCGATGATCTACCGATCTGGGGACAAATATTCATATTATATATATAGGTTCATTTATAAAACTAAAAATGGCGTCGAGATTACTTAGAACTTTTATATACATATTGTTTTTTGCTATTATCATTTTGTTATGGTTATTCTCATCATATCAACTTTTTTCCAAACTAGAGGATTAGTATCGAAAAAGATAATAAACATTTGGTAATTCATAGAAAATAAATATGTATTGAATATCATATATATTCTGTCTGAAATCTATAGCCTTCAAGAAATATAACTATTTTGTAATAATATTTCTATAATAAGTTTTAATTAGCTGAAGCTTATCTTAAGCCTTCGTAAATACTTTGATCGTAAGACGGTTGCATAACTAAACGAGACTCGTCGAATGCTTGTGCTGCTCCAGTTACTTTATAAAACATTCACGAATTAAAAACGTACACAACCTTGAAATATGTTATTTAAGACTGCTAAAAGGTTATATATTTCCTTGTTAATAATATTAAACGTTATTTTGTTAATTAAGTATACAGTTTTCACGCATAACCACGAGAGTATATTAAACATACTGTCCTACAAATTTTATAATAGGAACGCTTCTGAAAATATTTGGAGTATTCTTGTTTGAGAATATTTTATATATTGAACGGATCTTGATGACGCTTTACAATAAAACAGCTCTTATCTCAGAATAATAAAAAAGTTAACTGTTTATACCTTATAATATGGCACGGGAATGCCTCATGTCATAACATTTGTATGTAGTAATTTAAAACAGACAATAGATGTCGCTGACAGTTGGTTAACATACCGAGACCAAATCAGACAAACTAATTGAAATTAAAGAAATATGATTAAAGATCACAAGTACAACTATCTTGATTATCACACCGGCATTTTGAAAGGAATATTAAAAATATAAAAGGTCTTGTATAGCCTCGTCAGTAGTCCAAGACATGGCCGCAACGCGCCAGCTGTCTTAAAGGTCAGGTCTATTGTTAAATAATTCTTAAACGGAGGTATATTGACAAGCCTTCTACAGATTTACCTGATAGCAACCAATGTACAGAAACCGTCTTTGTATAAATTACATTACATTTAAAGGTCACGATATCCGTACTCGTGAAATGAAAATTTGTATGGATCTTTGGATATGGAAATATTAATGTATTTATAATATTACTTTCACAAACATAAAAGATTTTTCTTGACGTCAGATTGTAAGGAAGGCAGATTATTAACAATTATTAAAGTTACTTTTACATCGTATTTGTAGCGTAATTATTATAAACCGGAGCTGATAAAAATATCATATAATGGTCAAAAATTATTAATAAATCTGTCTTTTTACATAACATTAATATTAAGAAGACTAGAAAGAAAACACATTAGCGATATCTTTATGAAGGGAGCAAAAATAGACAATGCAAATTTATCTATTGGTAAGCGGCCAAATCAAACGTCCTCATAGAGGTTACGGGCGAATAGTTTTCACTTGCCGTGATTAAAATGTCGTCAATTATTTAATAAAAAACAAACACATATATTTATAAATATGTATATATATTGTTATATATGTGTGTGTGACTGTATGTGTGTAATTCCTAATACCATTCAAAACGTCTATCTTAAAAGTTTTTCCTCTCTACAATAAATGTAGTTGTTTACTTTCCAGTATTAAAAACAATAATTTAGTTTTATGTAACTGTTTAAATCACGTTGAAGACAAATTACATCATTAGTAGTTTGATGGACTGTCAATTATAAATACATTAGTACAAAGAATTCATCCAACTATTAAAATAAAACGATTGAAATATACACATAGGTAATAATATTTAGATATCTTTAGCCATTACTGAGTCTAATGATTGTTATAAAAGAAAACGATAGAACAGAAATGTCTTAATCAATTAATATTTTAATGTTTTGCGTTATTGAAGTGATTCGATATGAAAATAATACATGAAAAACGTTCTTAAAAAATAAACATAAATCTTAGCAACATTAGTACCAACATTCGTTAAATTAAAATGTATTGTTTATGCACGTTTTGATAGTAATACAATTTACTTAAGATCACTGCCAGTTTTATTCTATAGTTGGAACATGTTTGATCATGTATACAACCGAGTTCACATGTCGACGTTTGGCATGACCTCATTGGAATTACGGATCTACAAAGCAAGTACTCGCTGCACTTTTATTAGGAAACATTTATTGCTTTACAAATAACTTTATTAGGCACGTGTTAATATTAACAAAATATAAAATACGCATATACGCATATAGACCAGGGGTGGCCAACCGGTCGATCGCGATCGACCAGTCGATCTCAGGTGCATTTTTAGTCGATCGCGAGACATAAATGCAAAATTTATATCGTTAAAACCTTTATAATTATGTTTGTACTTTTTATTTTTTATATGAAAAGTCGATCGCCTACTGTTTTTTTTTTTTTAAAAATGTCGATCGCAAGTTGCTTTTTTATAAAAAAAAGTCGATCTCCAGTACGAACAAGTTGGCCACCGCTGATATAGACTATTTAACATATACATAGGTATATGGTGAAAGATTGAGGAATATAGGAGAAGAAAGAAAAAATCTAGTTAGGACGTCACGTCACACATCCTTTACATTAGTCAGGATCAAATCGTTCCACTTCTAACAAGTCCTAACAAGTCCTAACAAGTAGAGTCCTGTGGTACGCTGCAGATACGCTATTATTTCGAGAAAATCATGATTCGACCACAAACATGCGGTGTCATACTCGGGTCACTTCATAACTATCTATTAATCAACCAATAATGAAGGCAGATAATGATTAATGCTTGAACAAAAAATAGCAATAAATATAGATACGGATTGTATAAAAAAACGTGTAAATATATTCCCTTATTCATTCTGTGTTATTTTTTTAATACAATATAATAAAATCAATTAAAGTTTATATTCACACTAAATGTTCTTGTTTTATATGAATTTATTCAATTTTATACATGACCGATTTTTATTTAAAAATATATACCTATATCAATCAAAGTTTGTCGGACGATATCTTCATACAAAGCATTTATTCCACTGTCAATGACCAGAAACAAAAACTCTTGACGCCAAGATAGTTATTTCAAAGTCAGAAATATTCAAAGAAAATCGTTTTCAATGAACAAATATAACGTAACAATTCTAGAAATTTTCTAGTTATAATAACGACATAATAATGGTTCGATCGAAGGCGGCGAGGGGTGTGACAACGGTCACGTATTAAATAGGTATCTCATCGACGTTAAAACAATTTAGCATCAGAATGTTTTCAATGACGTCATCACAAAAACCTGTACCAATAAATCATTACCATCTCAATAAAGAGACGTCAAACGCAACACCGCTATATATATCAAATTAATGTCACGAAAATATTGAATTTTTTTGGGTACTTTCCGGTGTGATGCGACAGGGTTGAACATTTGACGTGAAATGGGTGATAAATAACGTGGGTGAAAATGAGGCCGATAAGAATTTCATTTCCATCGACTTCAAGTGTCAGGATTGTCACAGCATACCGTTCAATGGGAAATGGAATACTTTGGAGCCTGGAGGATATTGAAGAGGTTGACGTATGAGCCACATACACTTACGAAGTGTAATTCTAAAATCGTTACATTTCATGTTACAATCATGGTATAAAATAATTAACTAATTATAAAAAATAATCACTATTAGTATAAAAAAATATCAAGCAGACTGACTTAAGCTTCAAGTAGATAAAAAAATATTTGAGTAATAATAAATAGTAAACATATTTTTGTGCCAATATTCTAATTCTGTTAAACCCTTATTCGTTTCATTTCTAATATCGATCGAATTTGGGCGACTAATTTTATCATAATTATTATTATTTTGACCAACGAAATCATTTGTTTTCAAAATAATATTGAATAAGTATTTTTCTCACGGGAACATAGACCTAACCTGGAAATACTTCACAATATAAAAAAAGAAACAAATATATAAAGAATATTTGCCTCCCGGAAAACGAATATATGAAATAGACTTTAATATGTACTTTGTGTCTTATTCATACGTATTAAGTTCGATTTTGTATTGAAGTTAGTCTGTACAGCACGTGTTCATATTTGCTATGCCGACCTACGCAGTTACAATATAAAACCTACCTGCCAATATTCACGGAGTCTAAAACAAATTTGACTAAAACTGATATAAGCTGACCATGTGAAAGCATAAATTCTTTTACTAATCTCATATAAAAATTATCTGATGCGCAGATAAAACTCAAAACAAATAAATATATATTTTTATCTGTAAACGTTAAAAAAACAAACAATTCTAATACAATATTATTATCATAATAATATTCTTTGTTATCATAAAATATTAATATTGATGATAAAAAAAAATCCTCAAGAGTTAAGTTAATCACAATAGGAATGTTTATTTTGATGTTTAGATTTTAACCCTTAAAATGTCGGGTGTGAAAAGGGTCACTCAACTTGATTGACCTTTGGAATAATTTAAACGATAGGCTAATGGTTTATACATAATATATTAAGTGATGAATAATATTAAATACTATTATATTACAGATAACTTAATGAAACTAACAAAAATGTGTATTTGTATAGACAGAAAATTTATTATTTTTAAAATAAAAGGGCTAGTACGATTAATTTTTGTACACCTTAATAAGAAATAATAAACAGAATACAATCATATAATCTGAAGTGGCGCGAATTGGGAGAGGGGTATGTCCAGCAGTGGACCAAGATTGGCTAAATGAATGAAAAATCTGAAGTCAATTGTCATCATTGTTATTGAATGATAGGAATTAGGAAACTTGCTTTTATAAACAAAGTTTACGAAAAAATCCGACTGCGTAATATTTAAAGAAAAATAAACAAGATAAGCTGATAAAAAGTCGGAAGTAGACTGTTTTGTTTTATTTTTTGTTTTTTTTATATAAATATTTGTAGTGAATATGAAAAACAAAATATTTTTGTGTCAGGAACGTTAACACATTGTGTCGAATGCCGATTTAGATAATTATTTTACAGTTTCCCCTTTGTACAAACAATTTTATTCTTTACATTATAGTTTTTTTGCTGGTAATTCATTTCCCACGGCATCAGATTAAGCGACAATAAATGTCCTTCTCCTAAAAAAAACATAATATGAAAGGACATATTTATGTAATTTTATTTTTATACCAAACAGTAGACGTAACTTGTATATGTATATATATATATATATATATTCAATGATAACGTTAGTTGGAATGCTGTCTTTGTATTTGGAGTGAAATGGTTAGTCAAAATTAGCAGAATAATCATCTGTTCAGTATTTCAAAACCATATAGGTACATAACAATAATAAAAAAGTAAATTTTTATGAAACTTATGTACTAAAATTTTGTAGTTCAAAAGTATCTTAAATTCAAGCAAGTCGTTGTATATAGAATACTGGACATAAGAACAATATTTTCAAGAACAAATTTAACACGTCTAGAATCCCTCACAGCCCAAAAAATTATTGACGATAGACAAAAATAGAAACAATATTCTTTCTATATATGTATTTTTTTATTTCTTTAGTAGAAGTCCAAGAAGAATAGACAATTGTTTAGCTTCCAGTACACGTATTCGAATCTATTCGCGCCACTTTTATTCGCCATTTTCATTCGGACTCATTGTCTGTTAACAAAAGGGGACCCAAAATGGCGGCAGATACGTTGCATACGCTCTCAAACTTCTATCATCGATTAAACGATAATTGAAAAGATGTTTGGAAACAAACTTCATACAATTTCCGTTTCAGGATATCTGTTTACAGTTCTTAATTAGTTTTCCAAAGTATCAACTTGTAATTATTGAAGCCATCAGCTTTGCAAACGATAAAATCTTAAAATACAAATAAATCAACGAATAAGCAACTTATAATTTTTATGTAACTAAAGAGCATTTATTAATCCCTTCAATATAATATTTATATTTTTTATGGTATCAACTAGAAAAAAAATCATTTTAATAAAGTATTTACTGATTTATGTCTTGTAAGTATACAACAAGTCTTGATAAGACATTCATATCAGAGGAAAAACTCAATCAATGCTTCAATAATACCAGCGTCATTGCAATACAATTGCAGCACTAACATATACAGCTATACCACAGCCATCCGTTTCAATAAAACCCATTGTCTAAGACAATGAAACGAATAAATATAATAATTATAATATAACTACTGTAAAATTTCCGTAGAGAAATAGAATTCATCTAGAATGAGACGCAAAATCCTGACGACTGATTATGAAATTAAGTCACAAATATATCAAACGTATTTAACCTTTACCAATTCTATACATTGACTTATATTGAAAAAGCAATATATTATGATGAATGGACTAAAATATTACATAAATAATTCACATAACAAACATAACAGTTAAAAGATTCTTCCTATTTCAAAATCCACAGGAGAAAATATATACAGAATTAAATTTGCTGAAACTATTTTGGCTGGAAAAGACCAATATAGAGCAATAGTGCAATATATATGTATATATTATATTAAAACATCAATATGTCTAGACGTCCAATAACATTGAAATAAACTAACGAATCCAGACCTCTGGGTCTGATGAACCGTCTAGCCGCCCTTCATCACGAGACGATGCACCATCAATACCGATTCAACTTTTAAAAATGTATTTATTTAATTTTATTTTTATTTAATATTCATAGTATCAGCTTAAATAAATAAAATAAAGCTATTCATTGATTAAATTATATATTTTTCAAACATTTTCACGATTACAACTTTTATTTCACTTTTAACCGACTACATATCTCTTTTTAAGCTTAATATTACATATCAAGTAACTTATATTCGTAATGAACCGAATAATTTAACACAGGAACCGCAAGTTCTCTGTAACGGTAACTTCGTTAACTGTTCATACTTTCGAGACAGTATGATAATACGGTTGACTCATATTACTGATAACAAAAAAACACAAAGGAGATTATATTGTGTATACAAATATTTAGGTCGAATTAACTTATAAGGTAGAGATAGCAATAAAAAACTAAATTTGCATTTTAAATCGAGCTCACATTATAAATACGCAGAACGCTGATAATGAATATGGGTCTTTTTTTTCGAATAGCATGTGAATTTTTATTCAACCGCTCAAGACTAAAGAGGCCTCTTCCGTGAGAGTATAAAAGAATTCTTTATAGGACCCGTGATTACGACTGGTTTCATCAAGGTCGTAGGAATGATAAAAAACAACTCCAAAACTCAATAAATAGAAATAGATTTAAATGAAACAGTAAATGTAACTGTACATGTAATTTTAGTAAGTCCGTAACATCGTCCATACAAAAGGTCCATTAAGTGCAAAGTATACGTCATATGATGGATTCACTGTCAACGAGCTCTCAGGCGACCGCACAATAACCTCAATAACGAAGGAAAAATAACAACTAATAGTATTTACAGTCTATTTAACACATCTTTTAAATTAAACAGTTTTGTTTCAATGAACTTTGTCAGCGTATTTCGTGCTAATTAAAAATATTTTTCTGTATATGTACTATAATTGTATAACTGTATCTTAAACAGCTGTTACTTAAGTATTCTTTTCGCTTGACAACTAATGTAAAGGGAGTTCTTTTATCTTTATGATTTGAACAATAAATTTCATTGTAACCAGCTCATAATTTTCGCAACACGGTAATGATATAAAATACAAATAAATAAGTATTTATCTCACCTGTATAATCTACTCGTAAATTTAATAATATTCTAAAAAATACTACAAATATACTATTGTGGTTTTGTTTTATATTTTTCGTTAACATTCATAAATAAAAAAGAATAATGTTTAACTTTTATCCGTGATTTCCATCATACTGAACCCTCACCTAATTAACTTATTTTGGTTATTTTTTATAGAATAAATAAAAAACTTACAAAAGAAAAAAAGACTAGCGATTAATGAGCAAACTAAAAATATGACGACGAAATCAAATTGAATTAACAGTCGGAGCCGTAAATGGAGTGAGCGAAACGGTAAGCAAAATACATAAATAAAATAATAAGTCTGCTAATTCAGTTCGCTTGATTTCAATTAAATAAACAGAAAAAAAGCTTTTAGTTAAAATTGAGTTTCATAGTGTTTATTTATTTAATTACATTTATAATACATTGTAAACAAAAACGATGTCTGGAAATTTACAGAACGACTTTCACTGAACCGCTCTGGATCTCGGCCAAAATAAGCTGTGATGGTTATATTAAATCGATATTTAGACGAAATTGTTTAGTCGATGATTGGAATACCGTGCCGTAGTGATGCCTATGTAGTACGTAGATATAGTGATAGATCTCTTACTATACCTTGACACTGGTTTGCATGGCCACACTATATACGGACCATTTAAAAGTTTTTATTCATAAAAACTGGTAAAAGTCCATTGTGAAAACTATTAGTAATAGTACAGATCGGTATATTTCTATTTGACGAGAAACCATTAAATACCGTTCGTATATAAAACAAATGCGACATAAATTTTATTATCGCAACCGAAACGTTCATCGAACGTAGAAAATATAATGTAGAAATATGATTAGGATTTGTAATATTGGTTTTTATAATAAATTATCGTAAAATAATTAAATACAGGCATATATTATTGATTAATTACTTATGCTGTGATACATATATACATAATAAGTCACACAATGTGATATTAAGAAATTATAATTAAATATATTAATAAGTATATATTAAAAGTATATATCAATATATAGATATAGAAGTAGGTACTACTTAAAAGAAAGGTATTAAACTATGATTGGTATATGTTTAATTAACTCTTAAGACTTTCGCGAGTATTCATTGAAATAAACGTAATATTTTCGGATTTAGACCGCGTTTTTAATTATTATAACTATATACTCTCGACGTTTTGTTTATTAATACGTAAACGTTGCTAGAATATTAAAAATACGTTACACCTTTATTTACTTTAATTTGGAGGAATAAAGTTTTTTGACAGATATTCTCAATTTTTGGTAATACAATTATATACATCATTTAAACTTCTCACAAACGAGTGGACTGATTTTTATTAAATTTTTTGTGTGTGTTCAAGAGGATCTGGGAATTGTTTAGATTCACAATCTTGTCCGCTGGACAGTGTTTTTTTAATTAATTTTTAATTTATTAGTAGTTGTTGA
>DVQO01001243.1:0-10648 GCA_018231785.1 Danaus gilippus
TACTATATATTAATAAGTATATATACGAAAGTCAAGTGCAAGAATACTAAAAAGTAAGGACATTGTAAAGTAAAAGTGTTTCTTATAAACTTTGATTATAAACTAATAATTTATGTGGCCATCAATAGTTTTTGTGATACAAAACTCACACAGCATAAAATAAATATAATTTGATAAAAAAACATTAAACTACAGTCAAAATTCCACCTGGTGAAAAAAAATCTTATTAAAATAGCCTATACTTTAATTACTATTCAGTGTATGTCCCGTGTTGACCATCCGTTTGGCCTCGCAGTTTCCAATTAGCGTAGCTTTGTAGCGTATGACTGTCGCTCTAAAATTCATGTCCGACTCTAATAAGCGGGTACAGCTTTGTTCTTTGGAATTTCGTCTCGTATACATCACTTTTATTTTGTTGTGTTTTTTAACACGATTCAGATGGAAATGTGATATTAATTTTGATATAAAATTTTCAGTTTCACTAATTTATATGCTGTTAATCCAGCATAAGGGATAAAAGTTTAACTAAATATAAAAAAAGAAATTGTCACACTTTATAGTCGTTAAGTTTGTTTTATTATATGGAATATATTCTAAAAGAAATTTATATAATATTCACTCAAATAGACTAATTACTTTTTTGAGTAAATATTTGTTTGAATTACGAGTTGAATTTCAATTATAAATGTCTTTTGAGCTTACAGAATATTTTATGTTATAATTTTTAAAATATTAAGTATATGGACGACCGATTTAATAAGTTATTTGTTAGTTTTTAAAATTCTCCTGATAAGTGAGAATTTAAGAGCATATTTTGTTTTAAACACTACTTTTCTATTGCTGTCGTAACATTGTAATCGAAGCATCTTATTTAAATCAAAAATTTTATTTTTATAATATAAAGGAATATCGGACAAATGTTCGTATTTTCATCATTATTTTAATACAGTTTATTTAAATAAAATACTGTTTTAAATTTAGAAAATATAAATAAAAATATTCATTTTTCTCTTGAAATAAATATAAAGATGACAAGACAATCCCGTTGTAGCGAGCTCTAATAAAACTCATTGAATAATTTTTTATAGCTAAGCTGAACTGAGATCATATTTCATCCATATTTTCTATGATTTTATTCTTTAAACCATGAATTGAATATCAAGATGGTTTAGTAGATCACATCTACTAAATAGGACAGGAGCTAGAAATAAAGGTACATATGTCATTAAATTTAAGCTAAGAAGATTCAAAACAAAATACTTATATACAAACAAACTCTACTGTTTTTCTATTAACAATTTTAAAGTTATTATAATACCCTTTTATAAATTTATTTACTGACTGGATGATTTATTTTAAAAGTGGCATTAAAAATAATTTAATTTTAAGTTCATATATAAATTCATTTAACATTTATTATACTCGGAATATATGTAATAAATTTTTACTCAAAAATAATGCAAAACTTTGCTATTACGGCCATCGTAAATTAAACTTCGATATCTCAATGAGTATTTCCAATTGGTTTGAGGTAGGTCTGGAAATTCAACGCTTGACCGCGCTGCCGAGATAACATGTTGTTCCTAGCTATGCTCCCTTTACTTTGCAAGTTATAGTGGACCAATAAAAGAGGGATACTTATTGCTTTGAGATCTAAGACTTTCTACTACGGTTATTTAATTATTTTAAAAATACATTATCCCCACGTTTCACTTACTTTTCAGCAACCGTGATCACGGGCAGACATACTCGTAAAATATGAGATTTTAATTACTATTGTAAATAAAAATAGTATAGAGTAATAAATTTGAAGAAAATTGCTTATAATAAAAAGTTAGACATTCTATTTTGTGATCTATAATTTTTCGATGTAAAATTAATTATTTATACCTAGAAATAAGACACTATATAAATAGTTCCGACTTTACCAAGTGTATGAGATTATCATGTAACTTTTATTGTAGTTGATAAAGTTTTAATTAAGTTTCCAGTAGAGTAGTCGATGTAGACACGCATTAACTCGTTTGTTATCCGAAATTTGGTAGGCCCATATGGCGTCCTGTATCAGCTTTATTTACCTTGACTTACAGATAGCAGTAATTGAATAGTTACAAATTAATTGGTGAAACACTATGTAATATAAACATTTTTGAATTTGTCTTTATCCTCATAGATATTAAAGAAATTGACTGAGTATATTGAATTATGTATAATTTTATAAAAAATTTCACATCACACTAAAATGAATTTAGATATAAAATTACTTTTATATAACTATATTTTGTGCATTAATATAATATAAGCATCATATATAACTTTAATAGAAAATATTGCCTGCATCCAAACAAATAAAAATGCAAAAATAAGGCCGCATTAAATAAGATAATCTATTTCCATCTATAAAAGTATTAAATTCTCTTCACCGTTTTTATTAATATCTAAACAAGATATTATATTAATAATAATAACATAAGGAGATTAATTTATTATAAAATGTTATGGCTAAAAATAAATAAGCTCAATTATTTGAATTCGAAATAAATGTAATATTTTTAATTAAATTTAATTAATATCTGACTTGAGCTCACGATGATGTAACACCTCGTTATTCAGATTTTACAATGAAATTCATCAAATTAAATGTTACGTGAAAATGTACAAGCTAACTTTTCATTCCAGTACACTGGCCATATCAAAGCTATGATAACTTGTACGATATCACGATCGTCTGAGCCCGCATGTTCCATATCAGTTACGTATCGTATCGTTGCTAATGAGAGCGGAATTTTAACCGAACGTTAGGCTTTGTTTTACAGATAGAATTGTTATATATCAAGAGAATAGTATTAATAAAAAACACGCTTATATTGTATAGACTAAGGATATTAAAAATGAAAAATATCGATTCAATTAAAATGAACAGAAGCTTGCATAATCGCTTGGCCAGAAAATTTTGCATAATTGACTTTTCGTTTTTAAGTAACAAAATAGATTTCAATTAACAAATTACCTTTCTTCTAACGTTGGTTCTGAAAATTAAGTATAATTACAATATAATATAAAATAATTATTTTTTAATTATTATATTTGAGCAAGTATTTTATAGAAAATAATAGATCACCCTAATATGTATTTAAAACTACGTTCTCCAAATAATATTTGCTAAATGAATAATAGAAATTAATTTTTTTTTTATTAATTCTTTCAGATAATTATTAACTAAAGTTATATTGTGGTTTTTGAAAAATGTTGTTGCTGGAAAATTTAATCAAAGTCACTCAAATTTAAATTTGAAATAATTGCAAAGTTTTGTTTCTCATTAACACGGTTTTTCTCTAATCTTATTTACTCGAAACACCATTTCTGTTTCCAAATTAAATTATATGACGCTAACGATAGGTGTACAAAAGCTTCTTTAGATTTTGAGTTACGGTCATAATAGAGCTATATTATTCATTTGGACATAATGTTTAGCGTAAACATTGTATCTCAAGATATTAAAGTTAAATAACAAAGTTATGTGAGCATGTGCCCTAAACTCAATCCAGCTGTAATGGTTCCAGGGTTGCAGCTGTGGCAATTTCCATTGACATAACTCGCAATGTTCACACGAGAAACAAACGAATGGGAAGTCCTTATGTGTAAAACCTTTCTAAGTAGAATTACTGAATTGGTTTGGTGTGTATGTATGTTTTGAATGTTAATTTAGGTTTGAATTCAAAGTAATATATGCACATATGTTTATTTAAATCTTGATAAAACATAACGCAATAATTTTTTCATATTTTATACATCCGAATCCAATTCCATGTTATAGAACGTCCAAAGCGGAATGTAAATTTTTGCGAGAATAAATCTCAGTTTGGTAGTGAACTTTCAGGAAATTTGAATAAATTAATATGCAAGCTTGTATCTATATTTACAATTCCGGTCCCATTTGCAGCAAAAAGTTTTTGTGGCATGTGAAAGTAATAACACATTAATTCCGCAAGCCTCGTGCTAGTGAAAACCGCATATGAATATCCGTTTAGGCGCGCTGTGGATTTACGCTGGAGAGTTACTGGTACCAGTTTCATAGTGATTTAGGTTATTTCATTCTGAAATCATGATATAGTTCACAATTTTAAATTTAGAGAGAGAAAGAAAAGTTTTAATTTTAGGAATTATACGAAATGATATTATAAGGCAACTTTAAAAATTAAAATTATGTAAATTTTTCTAAGTCTTTCACTTCGCTGAACGCTGAAATTCGATTTTTTATGATAATATTCATTCAGACTTTTAATAATTTTAATTAAAATTATTTAAAATATATCCGATGCGTTCACGTTAATAATTTAATTATCCAATCTAATCTAAGTTCCAATTATTTTCATTAACCTTTTACACTTATGATAACTACTGATAATAAATTTATTGAATGAAACGTCATGATAACTCAATCCAAAGGCAGCATGAAATTGTCTGTGGCAACAGCAGTTGTATGAAATTAGAGTTAAATTTTGATTGCAATTGTTTCATCAAAAGTATCATGTAATTCCTGACCAGATTTTCAATATAAAACAAATTTTACAACTATTCTATTTTAAATTCGACTTGACGACTGAATACGATCTTTATTTAAATAAATTAATTAATATACAAGTAAAATAATGATAATAATTTCTATATTATTTTATACACGTTCAAGTCCAAACCATTAAAGTGACCAAGGATTACAGCAGTAAAAAAAAATAGGGGTCATATATTTATTTATTAGTAAAAAAATTCTTGCAAATATTGAAATATGTGATATGCTGAGATAAAAATTAATGAGATTAGTGGTAATACTTCCGTTATAACGAAACTCTAGAAACGAAAAAAAATTTACTCAAGAAAATTTCATCTTCAAAGTACTTACATTTTATTTTATTTTGTAATATAAAATAGGTTTCTACTATCCCAAATGGCTACACGTCTTTCCATTCTATGTTGTGTTATTTTCAGTATTCTCGACAATACCTTACATTATTTGTAATATATAACAAAATGCATTATTTATAATTAATTATTATTGGTATCACAGAATTATAAATATATGTCAAAAGTTATTAATGATTAAAATGTAATACAAAACAATTTAATAAAATGTATATATTTATTATAGGTACATTATATTAAAATCACGAGACAGAAATAAGCTGAATTCATGTTAATAGCATTATTCCCAAGAGTTCGACATTAATGAATAAATTTTCATAAATATTAATAGGCCATTTTCATATTATCAATACATTAACGTAATAGAGATCTCAGATGAAAAATACTATATTATGAAACAAAAGAAATGTTTTTTGGGACCCTAAAATAGTAAAACTTCAAACTGGTTTTCGTTGTTAAATAAAAAGTCTCTCTCTCTTTCTTTTTTTCAGCGGGTTTTCGTGGGTGAAAGAAGTGATCATTGTCAGATGCTCTTGCCACCATAGGTCTCCAAAAAAATCGATTCTGAGCCAGCTGGATATTGGTCTAATGTTCATATGAACATATATATTATATTTAAAATACCTATACTTCTTTAATCTAACGCTTAATCTGGAATAACGTCCAATTTTCTACCTTGAAATGCTTTTCTATAACTATTTTTAACCCAACAGAATTTGGTCTCGTTTATTTAAGCAAAAAACTTTGTCATTCAAAATGTTTCAAAAGTTAAATTTAAAGCGCGTTGTGTTAATAGAGCTAACAGTTCCTTGGGAAACCAACATCCCTAAAGACCACGCCATCAAGATCAATAAGTATTATAGGCTTACTAACGATTTATATGTGGTAGAAGTGGGGGCGAGATGATTAACAACTAAATCTCTCTACAACCTACTAAAAGACTGGGGCCTCTCCAGAACTAACATCAATTCGTTCTTGCAACGTACTTCGAAGACAGCCCTAGAAAGCTAGTTTCAAATTAGGTTAGGTTGGTAGAGGAGCTTGGACGGTGCGTGGTGAGCGTTTAACGCACGTTAAATAAGATCCTCTTAAACCTACACCTGGGTAGCAAATCTCAGGCACTATTGAAGCTTCTCTCCTTGCAACGCGATGGACCCGGTACCCACATGGTGAATCCATTGAATGCTAAGAAGTTTTGTTCCTATCTTAAACTACACAGTATAGAATATATTAAAAATTTTATTACACATATAATTTGTTTTTATTAACGCATCGTTGTTAATAGTGGAAATTGGTTCACATCACAATATTTACGTGATTCTTTAATTTGATTAAAATTAGTCAATTCCCTTTTTCACATTTATATTTACCTAGAATCTTTAAGTAACATACAAGTTTCTTCCTAAAATTATTGAAATAACATAATATGCTATTAAAATAAATCCTAGTGTTGAAATTTTTTGATTTTTGTAGGGACTCTGTGTCATAAATGAAAACTTTTAAAATAAATAACTAAATCTACATAATTCTAAATCAATTAAAACAAAGTGCTTATAAATAACCACTTACAAACCTTGTTATTTGGAACTCTGGACAAACCCAGTCTTATTCAAATGCTGAAATATTATTCCAAGCCAAGTTTATGCTAACTCTCGTCTCGCTTTCCTAATGAGGTGCCATTCATAGTTAACACCAACTGCTAACTGCTTTTATCCTGCAGCGATGTCTATCGACGTTAAACTTATTGATTTGGAAAAGTTTTACAAAATATTCAACAATATGCCCTGCTGTAACAGAATTAAGCAAAGTTATTAGCCAAAATAAAAATAGAAAATATTTTTTATGCGCTAACATAATGAAATTATAAAGTCAAATGGGTTTTTGAATTGTGTTTTCAACATTTTTTTTACAAAACTCGTGGTGGCGTTTGATGATAATGAGATAATAGCTCAAAACAAATAAAGATGATGAAATAACAATAAAAGAAGAATAAATGTCGCTTAGATAACATTGTATGCAATGTATCAAATAATTCTGTATAATTGAGGTAGAATTAAAACGTAACAGTTATATTGCGTATGTAGGCAAGTGACTCGCACTACAGATGTTGCTGCCGATTGGTTTCCATATCTTATGTTTTAATTCACTTTATACAATTTTCTCTAATCTTTATTCGCAAGTCTACCCGTATAAAGTCACAGGCAAAAACTAGTTCACAATAAATCAGAGAACAAATTAAAAGCAAATATCTTATATCAATTAAACAAAGCGTTGAGTGCAGTTCTGGCTTAATTCCAACCTGTGACACTTGTGGTCGCTGGTCGTACATACATTATATAAGAAAATAATTTTGGTTTAAAATAACAATTGATATTGCTTTTAAATTCATTAAAAAATTGCAGCTTTTTTAATCAAAATTTTGCTCGTTTACATTCTAATATTGTACGTTATTCAAGATTAATTAAATTAATTTAATAAGATATATTTCCTTTATTAAATTTAGAAAAAACGTAATCAGTTCTTTTTGTTAATAATGAAATAAAGTTTGATATATATAAAAGTCAATATTTTTAATCTTGTGAATACGAAATAAGCCCGAAAAAATTACTCAGGTTTATCAAATTATCAACTGGGATATATGGGTATATATTTTGAAGATTATTAAAGTATAATAATAATGTTCTATTGATTAATCATTATTTAAATGTTCAAGTTCCTATATCTGTACATAGATAAGAAATTCAGAATAAATTGTACAGCATCCAACTTAAGCAATTCAAGTTAACGATGGCGTTTTGCTTCGCTTTCTTTGTAACTTCGAAAACTTCAAGTTATGTTGAAGACAGCAATGTGAATAATGCGAATTACACATTAATTAACATATATTTAAATAGTCATAATAAATATATTTCGCGTGTAATATAGGATAATAAAACAAATTAAAACAACAAAATTATGACGTAGATGTAAATCTAAACTGCCTAACTTGAATAAAAGTTGTGTGAACTAAAAGAGAAAACTCGTAAAACACGTCTATTACTTGCGAATTTACGAGTAAAAGGGTTCGTATGTGGACTTTAGAGCAAATCTTGACGGTATTATAATGGATGAAATTTCTCTTTATTTAGCAGTAGTAAAAAGTTCAGTGTGTTTTTTATATACTAAAATAAATAACAATGAAGGAAAACATGTTTTTATATTATTAACAGTTAGGTAAACAAGCGATATATTTTGCTACTAGTAAAGAGATTTAGAAGTAATTAAAAGACAAATAAACAAAATAATAATAAGGAGTAGACAAAGTAAGAATAAAATAGTCAGTGGTGGCCTAGAGGTTAGAGGGCCCGCCTCTCGTTGCCGAGGGCGCGGGTTCGATCCTGGCCCGGGCAAGTACCAATGTGATTTTTTCGAGTCATATGTACTTTCTAAGAATAGTATTTAGACATCACTGATAAATGCATTCCCATAAGAAGGTTGATGTCAGGCAGGCGGCCGGTAGTAAAAAACAATTAGCCAAAACTATTCTCAACATGTTAAGGCAGACCCTGGCTATATCCAGGAAATTGCCAGGTAGAAGAAGAAGAAGACAAAGTAAGAATAAAAGTGAGATAATAGGGGAATAAACAGGATGGTATATCATTTCTTCTCATTCCATACGCTTTTAAAAGAATAGGAATCTCAAGATCCAGTAACTTAGAGATCCTTGATTACAAATTTGTATAACTTTTTCGAAGTGAGTTTCTTATATTAAAAAAGGAATATTTAACTCAATCCTAAATGTTATAGCACAGACTTACAAACATAATTTTTGATTCGAAAATACCAGTGGTAAGACAAAAGCCTGTCATATAATTTATATTTTAAGGAAGTGAAAGGAACTGGTAATCTTGTTATAATTAGATTATCTTTTGCAAATGAAACGGAATAAATCAATTCCTTCCATCCAGTTTAATTCGTCTGCCATCCCCAATAAAGGAATAAATTATTCACTACCTTATTTATTTATTCAAAAGTATGGACGTATGTATAAATGTAATATGTATTCCATTAAAAACTCAGAGTTAAATAAATGACTTTTTTAAATAATTTAATTAGTCCAATATTTTTTACTACTTTTTACCGAAAGGCTAGTTTTCTAACTTGATATTTTCTTTGAACCGCTGTAATGTACAATGTACATATTAAAATTCAACCAAATATTTTTGTAAGATCTTTTAGTAGAGTAACAAAAAAAAATATTGAGGTATGTTTCACAAAATTACCCACATAATATGTACGTATACATATAAATTTTACACTAAAAACACATTATGCAAACAAAATCTCTTGGTTGAAAAACAACTGAAAGCTTTAGTCTTTAGAACATTATCTGAAAAATATTACAATATTTTACATAAAGAGTGAAGATGGCTGAAAACATCACTCTAAATTTACCTAAGTATTTGCTTATAAATTCTGTAAAATTTTATATGTACGTAGATTAATGTGATTTCATAAAAATTACACTTAAGAATCTGATTTGAATAACCTTACAAACTGTCAAGGAAAAATATCATTGTATTATATCTAATGTATTGGTAACATTGATAATGACAATCTGATCGATAACCGCTGAATAGACTGAAACCTATTTGGCAAAAGGAAAATAACAATTTGTATGTATATTACGTTACAATGGAATGGATTTGTTTTCCTGCCTAACTTATTACACTGAATTTATTTTGATTTTCCTTTTCATTTCCTTTTGTATAATTAAACGGGATATTTACCTTGAGAATGAAAGTTATATTGAATTTTGAGATACAACCAATATTGTTATGTAAAATATTATTAATGGAAATGACGTATATATAAATATAAATATATGTATGTATATTTATTAAATAAGTCGGAGTATTTTTGGTTCATTAAGGATTCATTGTATGAGAGCGTAAGTGTATATTATATACTTATAAAAATACTTACCCTTGAAAGAGAGAACTTTTATTACATAAACTAAATAAGTCACGTAGAAGTGCTATGGCAAGAGCTATCCTGAGTGCGTTTCAAACTAATCCAGAGTTAAAGCGATCTTTTATCACAAATCTAGTAGTAACTTATCTACCATTGTCATTTTATATGACTTTCATATTAAATATATATATTAAACAGATATTCTTTACTCCATAATTATTATTATACATATATCCACTCGTCTCTAATCCATTTTTGTATTAAAATTGTCATAACACAATTAAAAATATATCAATACATTTAGCTTCAACTAAACCAAACAGCTTTAGCGCTTCGTACGCTACTGTAAACCTTATCCTATAAAATTTGATGACCACTATGTAAGGGTAAGCAATTGTGGTTTCTAACAGAAACTGCGAAGCTGGATATACTTTAAATTTTATATTACATACATTTCTTCCACTTCTTAGTCATAATGGTTTAATCTTGAGTACAATTAAATCGGATGGACTTTTAAATTTAAGTCTTAAATTAAATTAAACTCGAATGCCGGAGTATTAGCAAGTATAAATATTTAAATCCAACTGATCTCGTCCCAAATCATTATTCTGTTTGCGTTCTATAATTTGAATCGGAACGGGTCATTACGTCAAGTTCACTCGAATTAGTCTTTATTTGTATTGACAAATCCAAATAATGTTTTTAATTAGAATTAAGAAATGGTAATGGGAAAGTAAGAAATTTTTATACAACTTTTCTCGATTTTAAATGTAAT